>UESW01004958.1:268150-301994 GCA_900491605.1 Calamus simplicifolius | reverse complement strand
TGAACAATTTTCTCAATCCCATCTCAATCAACTGTCTACCAATAAAACCTTCATTCTCAAATAATTCAAAATCAACTTTTCTCCGGTTGTAATAACTCTACTGGCAAGGTGATCTACCTGAAGAGTGGAGCTGGAGCAGGAGAACCACTCGGAGAAGGGTAGAGGAGAATCTGGAGAGGCTCGCGAACGGGTCGTCGAACGGTCCGTTTCCTCTTCAACCGGCGCCACTACTGCTAGCTCCACGGTTTTAGGTGCCATTAGATCTATGGAGTGTTAATCAGGGTTTTTGGAGTTTGGAAGGTTTGGAAAGTTTGGAAAGAGTTTGGAAGATTGAAAGATTGAAATGTCCGGGGTCGACTCTGCCCTAGATAAATCAACTGGGACCACGTCGAGTCGACTCGCGCAAAGCGTGGAGTCGGCTCCCGAGTAGTCACAGAGCACGGACCCGAACTCGAGTCGACTCGCGCAGAGGGGGGTCGGCTCCCGAGTTTCAGCAGAAACAGGAGTCGACTCCGATACTGTCCGAGTCGGCTCCGAGACCATTTCAGAGAAAAAAATAAAGATTCAGAGAATCTGAAATGAGTCCGGAATTTGATCTTTGAGTTGATTAAAAATCATGGATTTTGAGAGATCAAATTGATATGAGTTCTAGATAAATTTCCTTAAGATTTTGAGAAATTGAAAGAACTCTAGATAATTTCCTTAGGGGTTTCAAAATCATTCCAAAGGATCACAAATCCCTAACTCTCCTCTAAGATAACAAAATCTTTCTTCACTTAAAGGTTTTGTAAATATATCAGCTAATTGTTCTTCAGTATTAACATAATCAAGACAAATTTCATTATTAGCTACATGTTCTCTTATAAAGTGATATCTAATTTCTATGTGTTTTGTTCTTGAATGTTGAATTGGATTTTTAGTTAGATTGATTGCACTTGTATTATCACATCTTATAGGTGTTTATCAAGTGTGATACCATAGTCTTCAAGTTGTCGCTTAATCCATAGGATTTGAGCACAGCAACTTCCAGCTGCTACATATTCAGCTTCAGTAGTTGATAATGCAACTGAATTTTGCTTTTTGCTAAACCATGAGATTAAGTTACTTCCTAAGAATTGGCATGCACCACTTGTGCTTTTTCTATCTAACTTACATCCAGCATAATCAGAATCAGAATATGCAATCAGATTTAATGTTGAGTCTCTAGAATACCATAAACCTACATTTTTGTTCCACATATCTTAGTATTCTTTTAACAGCAATTAAATGTGATTCTTTAGGTTCAGACTGAAATCTAGCACATAAGCAAACAGCAAACATTATGTCTGGTCTACTTGCAGTTAAGTAAAGTAGGGATCCGATTATACCTCGATAATATTTTGATCAACCTTCTTACCTTCTTCATCTTTGTCCAGCTTGCATGAAGGACTCATTGGTGTTCCGAGGGGTTTGATTGATTCCATACCAAACTTCTTTAGAATTTCTCTTGTGTATTTTGTTTGGTTGATAAAGATTCCCTCTTTGCTTTGTTTGATTTGGAGTCCAAGGAAGAAGTTGAGTTCTCCCATCATGCTCATTTCAAATTCTCCCTGCATTAACTTAGCAAATTCTTGACATAGAAGATTGTTAGTAGCACCAAAAATAATGTCATCAACATATATTTGAACTACAAGTAAATCTTTACTTTTCTTTTCAAAAAAAGTTTTATCAACATTTCCTCTTGTAAAATCATTTTCAATTAAAATTTACTTAATCTATCATACCAAGCTCTAGGTGCTTGTTTCAAACCATATAAAGCTTTGTGCAATTTAAAAACGTGATTTGAAAATTCATGATCTTCAAAACCTGGTGGTTGTTCTACATAAACTTCTTCATTTATAAATCCATTTAAAAATGCACTTTTACATCCATTTGAAATAAGTTAAAATTCATATGACATGCAAATGCAAGTAATAGCCTAATGGCTTCTAATCTAGCTACAGGTGCAAAGGTTTCATCAAAATCAATACCTTCTTCTTGATTATATCCTTTTGCAACTAATCTAGCTTTGTTTCTAATTACTATGCCATTTTCATCTAGTTTATTTCTAAAAACCCATTTTGATCCTATAACAGAATGATTTTTAGGTCTTTCAACTAAGTCCATACATTATTTCTAGTGAATTGATTTAATTCTTCTTGCATTGCTAACATCCAATTATTATCTTTTTCAGCTTCTTCAATAGTTTTAGGTTCAATTTGTGATACAAATGCAAGATGATTACTAATATTTCTCATAGATGATCTAGTTCTTATTCCTTGAGATGGATCACCTATAATCAATTCCTTGGGATGACTATAAGCATATCTCCAATCTCTTGGAAGATCTATCATTATGATTATTATATCATCATCCTTAGGTGAATCATTATCTTTAGCTTCTTGTTCATGATCTGAAGATACATCAATATTAAGTTTTTCAAGATCTTTTTCAATTGTTTGTATCTTCCTCATCATCAATCTTTTCAGAACTAGATGCTAAAGATTCATCAAAAACTACATGAATGGATTCTTCAACAACTAAGGTTTTCTTGTTAAATACTCTATATGCTTTACTAGTTGTTGAATATCCTAAGAAATTCCTTCATCAGATTTAGCATCAAATTTTCCTAAATTATTTTTACCATTATTATGAATAAAACATTTACAACCAAATGCATGAAATATTTTATGTTGGGTTTTCTTTCATTCCATAATTCATAAGGTGTTTTCTTTAAATTGGTCTTATTAAAGCTCTATTTAAGATGTAACATGCTGTGTTAATAGCTTCCGCCCAAAAGTATTTTGGGAGGTTACTTTCACATAGCATGGTACGGGCCATGTCTTCTAGAGTCCTATTTTTCCTTTCAACTACTCCATTTTGTTGTGGGTCCTAGGTGCAGAAAAATTATGATTAATACCATTTTCATTGCAAAACTTTCAAATAAGTGATTTTCAAATTCAGTTCCATGATCACTTCTTAGAGACACTATGGTAGTGTTTTTCTCATTTGTGACTTTCTTGAAGAATTTCAGGAATATCGAGAAAGTCTCATCTTTGTGAGCTAAAAACATTACCCAAGTGAATCTAGAGTAATCATCTACAATCACTAGACCATATTTCTTTCCTCCTAGACTTGTGGTTCTAGTTGGTCCAAAAAGGTCCATGTGAAGTAGCTCTAATGGCCTAGAAGTTGAAACAACATTTTTAGATTTGAAAGAACTTCTAGTTTGTTTTCCAAATTGACATGCATCACATATTTTGTTATTTTCAAAATCTAGTTTAGGTAAGCCTTTAACTAAATCCATTTTAATTAATTTTGAAATAAGGTGTGTGCTTGCATGACCTAATCTACGATGCCACAACCAACCAATCTCATTCATATTAGCATTATTAGCAACTAAGCAATGATTACTAGTAGATAATTTGTCTAATCAATCAAGTATACATTGCCATTCTATAACCATAAAAACAATGCTATTATCAATGGGATTAGTTACAGTGCATATAGAAGATTTAAATGAACATTAAAACCTTTATCACATAATTGGCTTATACTAATTAGATTATGCTTAAACCATCAACATAAAGTACATTATCAATAAATGTAGATGGAGTTATTTGAATTTACCAAGGCCCATGATTTGCCTTTACCATTATCGCCAAACGTAACAACTCCACCTTTCTTTTCTTCAAGGGTGATGAATTCATCTTTGTCACCCGTCATATGTCTTGAGCAGCCACTATCAAGATACCACTTTCTCTTTGATCTTTTGGCTACAAGACATTCCTGCAAATAATCAAACTTTATGTTTAGGTACCCAAGCTTTCTTGGGTCCTTCATGGTTAGTAGCAATAAAAATTGTTCCTTTCGGAACCCATATTTTCTTTCCTTTAATATTTAATTTTTATTATTTTATTTTACATTCATAAGATTTATGTCCTTTTTGATTACATTTAAAACAAGTAATATTACTTTGGTTAGCTTTTACAAAAATATTTTTCAATGATTTTTGTTTTCTTAAAGTGTTATACCCTAATCCTGCTTTGTCAAAAACTGCTTTTTGACTATCTAAAATCATGTTAAGTTTAGTTGAGCTTAAGTAAATTTATCAACAATGTCTTATATTTTTAACTCTTTCTTAGTCATTTTCTCTTTTCTTTAATTGGTTTTAGTTTCTCTTTTATCTCTTTTAAGATTTAAATTTTTCTTTAATTAAATTTAATTTTCATTTTTCAAAATTTGTATTTCTTTTTCAAACCTTGAAATCATCAAGTTCATTAAAAGCATCAAACATTTCATCAAAAGTAAATCATCATCGGGGGTTTCGGAACTTACCTTCGTTGTCGTCCGCCATAAAGCATACATTTGCAACTTCTTTTGTTCTTCTTCTTCGGAAGAAGATTCTTCACTATCACTCCAAGTTGCCATGTAGCCTTTTTCTTTTTCTTGTAGGCTTTCTTAAGTAGGACATTCATATCTAAAGTGCCCTGGTTTTTACACTCATAGCATACTAAGGGCTCTTTCTCTTTTTCTTTGTCCTTGTCCTTTTTCTTATCCTTTTCTCCTTCCATTTTTGCTCCAAATTTCTTCTTGTGGAAGGGTTTCTTTCTTTCATAAACTTTTGAATTTTTGCAAGAGAGCAGTCTCATCATCATCATCATCATCATCGCTGCTGCTCTCTTCCTTTTGCAGCTTTGAGGGCAATTCTTCTTCTTTCTTGACCTCCTCAACATGCTTCATTGAAGCTCATGGGTCATAAGGATCCTAGAAGCTCCTCTAAGGGTAATGTTGAGGTCCTTTGGCTTCTTGGATTGCTGTCACCTTGCTTCCCATGATCTTGGAAGTGACCTAAGAATTTTGCGAACAAGTTCAGAGTTAGTATAATTTTACCAAGACTTTTCAAACCATTCACAATATCAGTAAATCTAGTGAACATGCATGTGATGGTTTCAGATTGTTCCATGCTAAATAATTCATATTTATGAACAAAATATTTTTTTGATTCTTTTACTTGGTTTGTTCCTCATGGGTAACCTCTAATCTATCCCAAATTTCTTTTGCGGAATTACATGTTGAGATTCGGTTGAATTCATTTAGATCTAAGGAACAATATAAAATTTAATGGCTTTAGCATTTAATTGTGCCATTCTCCTATCATTATCATTCCAATCCCTTTCGGGCTTAGGAACAATAGTGCCATCAATAACGTGTGTGGGTGTACTAGGTCCATTAATTATAACACCCCATAATTCATAGTCAGAAGCTTGAATGAATATCCTCATTCTAGCTTTCCAATATGAATAGTTGGCCATTAAAAAGGAGGTCTATTCGTAGAATGACCTTCAGCAAAAATGAACCAACTTGTGTTGCCATTGGATCTTTAGCTCTTGATCGTGAGATCAAATCTAATGAGCACTTGCTCTGATACCAATTGTTGGCCCAGATGGCAACCCAAGAGGGGGGGGGTGAATTGGGTTCTTAAAAATTTAAGACTTTTAAATGTTTTAAACTTAATCAAGATGTGCAAGTGAAATTAAATAAGCAATGCACAAATAAAAAGAGAGATAGAGTAGAGAAAATAAGCACGGCAAACACAAGATTTTATAGTGGTTCGGTGCAACCAACACCTACGTCCACTCCCAAGATTCACTTGGGTCCACACTATAATCTCCTAGATTACAGCCGAGTTGTTTTACAAGCTCACAAACTCAAACTTGTTGTTTTTCGGGATCACAACGAACCCAGCTGGTTTTACTCGGGCTTACCAGCACAAAACCCTACACGTTGTTTTTACGGGCTCACAACTAACCCAACACAAGCATCCAAGCTTACAACGAGGTAAACTACCTCCACTGATTCAATCCACTGATTGAATCAGTACACAAAAAAAATAATTTAGAGTTTAAATACAAATGCTCCTCTTGAGCAGAATAATCAAAATAAAACTTAGGTTTAGAAAAGCCTGATTAAATAAGTTGAATGCAGGCTTGGCTTCTTTCTTCTCTTCTCCAACTCCTTTGAAGTGTGAATCAGGCCTCAGCACAGATTCTTAGCTTTGGGGCTTTTGGAGTTGGTTGAAGCTTTTCTTCTTTTCTTCTAGGTTGGAAATCTTGATTTGCTCTTGGTTGCTTTGGATCTCCTCTTGAACTTTTGTGATTGTAGCTCTGGAGCACACGAATCTTCTCTTTGATTTCACTCCTTTTGAATCTCTCTTCTTGACTCAAATGATTTTTCAATAAGCTCTGTTTTTCCTCTTTTTGAAAGATTTTCTTTTCTCTTTTTTCTATTTTTTCTATTTTTTGATTTGAAAACAGCTCCTCTATTTATAGATTCTGCAAAAATATATCCGTTAGAAACAAGAAAATAGCCGTTATTTGAAAAAATCTTACCGTTGGAGCTGATGTGTCATCGAAAAATCGCGCCCAGAATTTCGCGGAGTCGACTCGAGCTTTGGGAGTCGGCTCGAAGTCGATTACCAAAAATAGAAATATTTTAAACGTTAGAGGGTCGACTCGCGAAAACCAAAGTGTCGACTCCTGACAGTCGGGGGTCGACTCGAAGAAAATCGGAGTCGACTCGAGAAGTGCTCAAAAAACATCTTTCTGTTGTTTGAGCGGAGTCGGCTCACAGTCCAGGAGTCGGCTCGCAAGTCAGGGGTCGACTCTTGAAATCCAAGGGTCGACTCGAGAAAATCAGAAATCTCTGTTACTTACTGGAGTCGACTCTGAAACTCTAGAGTCGGCTCCGGAACGTATCAAAAATCAGAAATTTTCTGATTGACTTTGAAATTCGTCCCAGAATAATTTTAAATGAAATTTTGACTTGAATACAATAAATATGACATTAAGCATGAATTCAAGACATGTTTCAAGAAATCATTGATTGAAATATAAGTGTAAAAATTTCTTTTTGAAATCTTAAATATAGAGCTTGAAACTTCTTTTTCAAATTGATTCAAAACTCAGTGAATTTAAACATTGAGAGTCCATTGCTTTCATTTTGAATAAGCTCAAGGTTTTTGATTAATAAACTCATTATTTCCTTTAAAATACTCATGGCTTTTGGAAATCATCAAAATCAATAAGGTTGGGGTAATTAAATAATTACAATCTCCCAAATTTCTCAATAGGTTGCGATCGATCTAAGCCATCATCCCAATCGGCGATGATCGATCGGACCGTTGCGATGCATCCGATCGGAGATGATCCGACGGTTGCAATCGATCTGAGCCATGATCCTGATTGGCGATGATCGATCGGATCGTTGTGATGCATCCGATCGGAGAGGATTCGATGGTTGAGATCGATCCAAGCCATGATCCTGATCGGCGATGATCGATCGGACCATTGCGATGCATCCGATCGCAGACGATCCGACGGTTGCGATCGATCTGAACCATGATCATGATCGTCGATGATCGATCGGACCGTTGCGATCCAACCGATCAAAGACGATACGATGGTTGCGATCGATCCAAGCCATGATCCTGATCTGCGATCGATCGATCGGGCCGTTGCGATGCATTCGATCGAAGACGATCCGACGGTTGCGATCGATCCGAGCCATGATCATGATCGGCGATGATCGATCGAACCATTGCGATCCATCCGATTAGAGACGATCTGAAGGTTATGATCGATCCGAGCCATGATCCCGATCAGTGATGATCGATCGGACCTTTGCGATCCATCCGATCGGCGAGGATCCGATGGTTGCGATCAATCCAAGCCATGATCCTGATCGACGATGATTGATCGGACCATTGCAATCCATCCGATCGGCGACAATCCAGCGGTTGCGATCGATCCAAGCCATGATCCCGATTGGCAACGATCGATCGGACCGTTGTGATCCATCTAATCGGTGATGATCTCACGGTTGCGATCCATCCGATCGGCGAGGATCCGACGGTTGCGATCGATCCAAGCCATGATCCCGATCGGCGATGATCGATCGGACTATTGCGATCCATCCAATCGGCGACGATCCAACGGTTGCGATCGATCCAAGCCATGATCCCGATTGGCAATGATCGATCGGACCATTGCGATGCATCCAATCCGAGATGATTTGACGATTGCGATCGATCCAAGCCATGATCCTGATCGGCGATGATCGATCCGACCATTGCGATGCATCCGATCAGAGACTATCTGACTATTGCGATCAATCGGAGACATGATCCCGAAAGGTGATGATCGATTCGACCATTGCAATGCATCCAATCGGAGACGATCCGACGGTTGCGATCAATCCGACCCATGATCCGGATTAGGATGATCGATCGGACCATTGCGATCAATTCGATCAGCGATGATCCGACGGTTGCGATCGATCCGAGCCATGATCCTGATCGATCGATTGGACCGTTGCGATGCATCCGATCGGAGACGATCCAACGGTTGCGATCGATCCAAGCCATGATCATGATCGGCGATGATAGATCAGACCGTTGCGATCCATCTGATCGGAGACGATCCGACGGTTGTGATCGATCTGAGCCATGATCTGGATCGGCGATGATCGATTGATCGAACCGTTGCGATGCATCCGATCGGAGATGATCCGATGGTTGTGATCGATCCGAGCCATGATCATGATCGGCGATGATCGATCAGACCATTGCGATCCATCCAATCAGAGACGATCCGACGGTTGTGATCGATCCGAGCCATGATCCCGATCGGCGATGATCGATCGGACCGTTGCGATCCATCCGATTGGCAAGGATCCGACGGTTGCGATCGATCCAAGCCATGATCCCGATCGGCGACGATCGATCGGACCGTGTTGATCCATCCGATCGGCGATGATCCAACGGTTATGATCGATCAAAGCCATGATCCCGATCGGTGACGATCGATCGGACCGTTGTGATCCATCCGATCGGCGATGATCCCACGGTTGCAATCCATCCGATCGACGAGGATCCGATGGTTGCAATCGATCTAAGCCATGATCCTGATTGGCGATGATCGATCCGACCGTTGCGATGCATCTGATCGGAGACGATCCGATGGTTGCGATCGATCGGAGATGATCCGACGGTTATGATCGATCCGACCCATGATCCGAATCGGGATGATCGATCGGACCATTGCAATCCATTCGATCGGCGATGATCCAACGGTTACGATCGATCCAAGCCATGATCCTGATCAGCAATGATCGATCGATCGGATTGTTGCGATGCTCCGAGAGGATTTGACGGTTGCGATCGATCCGAGCCATGATCCTGATCAGACCGTTGTGATCCATCTGACCGGAGATGATCCAACGGTTGCGATCGATCGGAGCCATGATCCCGATCAGATCGTTGCGATCCATTCGATCAGTGATGATCCGATGATTGCGATCGATCCAAGCCATGATCCCGAGCACTAAATTAAAAATTAATTTTTTAAATTTTTTTTTGTAAATGCGTCGCTAATGCGTCACTAAATTAATAATTTTTTAAAATTTTCTAAATTTGTTCGTCGCTAATGCATCATTATTTCACGACGCATTCTGTTGCGTCGCTCAAATTAATGATTTTTTAAAATTATTTAAAATTTAAAATTAATTTTTTAGTTTTTTTATCAAATGCGTCACTAAATAGCGACGCATTTTGTTGCGTCGCAAAATTAACGATTTTTTAAAATTTCTTCAATTTTTGCATCACTAATGCATCGCTATTTAGCAACACATTCTGTTGCGTCGTTAAATTAATAAATTTTTAAAATTATTTAAAATTAAAAATTATTTTTTTAAAATTTTTTTGTCAAATGCGTCGCTAAATAGCGATGTATTTTTTGTGTCGCTAAATTAATAATTTTTTAAATTTTTTAAATTTTTGTATCACTAATGCGCCACTATTTAGCGATGCATTTTAATGCGTGGCTAAATTAATAATTTTTTAAAATTATTTAAAATTTAAAATTAAATTTTTTAAAATTTTTTGTCAAAAGCGTCGCTAATGTATCGCTAAATAGCGATGTAATTTGTTGCATCACTAAATTAATAATTTTTTAAAAATTTGCTGAATTTTTACATCGCTAATGAGTCGCTATTTAGCGACGCACTATATTAATAATTTTTTAAAATTATTGAAAATTAAAAATTAATTTTTTTAATTTTTTTTGTCAAATGCGTCGCTAAATAGCGACGCAATGTGTTGCGTCGCTAAATTAATGCTTTTTTAAATTTTTCTAAATTTTTGCGTCGCTAATGCATCGCTATTTAGCAACTAAATTAACACTTTTTTAAAATTATTTAAAATTAAAAATTAATTTTTTAATTTTTTTTGTCAAATGCGTCGCTAATGCATCGCTAAATAGCGATGCATTTTGTTGCATCGCTAAATTAACGATTTTTAAAATTATTTAATATTAAAAATTAATTTTTTAATTTTTTATTAAATATGTCGCTAAATAGCAACGCATTTTTTGCATCGCTAAATTAATAATTTTTTAAAATTTTCTAATTTTTGCATCGCTAATGCGTCGCTATTTAGCAACACATTTTGTTGCATCGCTAAATTAACAATTTTTTAAAATTATTTAAAATTAAAAAATAATTTTTTTAATTTTTTTGTCAAATGCGTCGCTAAATAATAAGGCATTTTATTGTGTCGCTAAATTAATGATTTTTAAAATTTTTTTAAATTTTTGCGTCGCTAATGCGTCGCTATTTAGCGACCCATTTTGTTGCATCGCTAAATTAACGAATTTTTAAAATTATTTAAAATTAAAAATTAATTTTTTTATCAAATTTGTCGCTAATGCATCGCTAAATAGCGACACATTTTATTGCGTCGCTAAATTAATGATTTTTAAAAAAAATTTAAATTTTTGCATCGCTAATGCGTCACTATTTAGCGTCGCATAATTTATGCGTCGCTAATTGCATCGCTATTTGTTTTTGTCGATGTGGCATCGCAATTTGGTCACAATTTAGCGACACAAAAATGCATTGCTATTTCAGTAATTTTTTGTAGTGACTCCCGAGCAAACTGCAATGCCTACGTGCCCCACGTGAGCCATGCCCACCAACCATCTGGCCCACGCGCCTGACAAGACCAGGCCCACTAACCATCTGGCCCATGCGCCTAGCGGGACCAGGCCCATCAACCACCTGACCCGTGTGGCCGATGGGATCAGGCTCACCAACCACCTAACCTATGCACCCGATGGGACCAGGCCAACCAACCACCTGGCTGATGAGACCAGGCCCACCAATTGTCTCCAAACTCATGTAATCGCCATGAGTCTAGCAGACATTCTCTTCCATAGAACTCTACGTGGCTGATCCCCAAACGAAAACCGAGGGTCTATAAAAGGGTAAGATGGACCCTTAGTGAGGTAAGGGAGAGGAATATACTCTGAACCCATTCTAAACTCTTGAGAAAGATTCCCATTCTTTAAGCCTTTCTTTTTTCGAGCTTTCTCAAGCTTATGGCTGTGACTCTGGTCGCTAACTTGCCTGTCGGAGGATCCCTGTCAGAGCAACCTCCGGCCCTCGGACTTCTTGCAGGTCTCTCTTCGGGGATGAGCTTCATCAATAACTTTATAGAGCCCTTTGACGTCTGCTACCAGTGACAATGCATCCCACTCATATTTTTATAGTAGTTATAGAGTGCTTTATGATCCACCTGAGATTGCCTTTCATAAACCTCTTAATTTGACCATTACTGAGTTCATGATAGCCTCGCCCCCATTTTTATTGGGGCATTCATTGCATAGCCATGGGTCTACATCCCATTAGACAGATCGATCAATTCCAATGGACCAAACTAGCTTCAACTCATTTTATTTGGTTTTTTATATCACTATCCATTTTATGATCCATATGAGTATCAATTAAATCATCCAACAACAATGGTGGAAGGAAAATTTTGGAGGTCAGAAGAAAATTGAAAAGCAAGGAAGAAAGTTGGCCCAGAACACACCGCAAGACACTCAATATATAGTACACTTCATGCAACTCCTGCTGCTGGAGGTCTCTAAATCCATTTTCACTCGATAAAAGGCCAAAAAAAAAAAAAAAACTAGCACTTACCTAAAACTCATTGATGGCTCTCCCATTAAAACTTTGGCTGTTGAACATAACTAAAATGGATCGGCACTAAAAATTAAAATATAATTAGAAGCAAATTCACTTTACATCCTAGGTAAGGTTCGATTTCATTTTGTCCATTCTTAATTTAAAAGGTATTAGTTAATCTATCTTCATTTGTAGATGTTATCATCATTCATCTAATAATTTAGATAATCTATCATGCTTGTAATGATTTAGAAAAAAGATGAAGACAAACATACATGGTAAGAAAAGGTGGAAAAAATAACAGAAGGTTGATTTTAGCTGGATTTCCTTTGAGAAATCAACTTATTATTATATTTTTTGATACCAATTTTTATTAGATATGTTGACGTTGAATGTGTACTTTAAAAAATTGTTCAAGAAAAAGTTATTAATTTTCTAAAAGAAAAGAGAAAATTTGTGACTCATACATAATTTTCTCTCTCTCTCTCAACCAAACATAAAAAAAAATAAGAATAAAAAGTTTTTCATCTTTATTTTGCAACTATTTTTTCTTTTTAATTATATTAGGACAATTTTCACATGGTGCCATATACATTTTTTCATATTCCATTGAAAAATAAGTACTAAGAAGAGATAGTATTTATTTTTGAGAAAAATATTTCATACAAAAATACTCAACGAGTATATAGGTTGTTTGGTTAGGAAAAAATAGTGGTGAACAAGTTTTTCATCCTAATTTTTTTATATTTGATTAGAAGATGAAGGAAAAATTATATGTATGGCTCCATTTTCACTCCTATTTTGTTAGGTTTAGTTGAAAGAGAGAGAGAGAGGAAAAAAAACTATATGAAAAGCTGACATATTTCTCTTTCCTCTATTAGAAAATAAGGACCACCGTACTTTTTTTTTCCGACTGATTTTTTTTTTACCAAAAAGATAGTAAACCAGCCCTTATATTATGGGCTCCCAGACGAGGCCAACGGCTATATCCCGGAGGAGGCGGGTGGGAAATTCCCATGAAATCAAATCCTAGGACGGGCAATTTAAACCCCATTAATATTCCACAATTACACCATGGGTAGTATGAGGCTTCCCTTCTCACCCTTAAACCCCCCCCAAAACCCGTTATCTAAGCAGCCAATTCCACCACCCACCAACCCCTCAGCTAAGATGCATCACACACCAAGTCCACCACAACTCCTCCTTTACTACCACCCATCTCCACACACTGCTAACCACAACCACAAACCACGGTCCAAACCCCAACCATGCCGAGTAGGGCCCGTTTATTACTGAGCTATGTTAGGTACGGTTTGATTTTTGATGCGGTTTGACGGGCCTGGGTCATACCTGACATGACCCAGTGCCTAAGTATATATATAGTGACAACAGCCGATAATTAATATTTTCTTTCTATCAAGTAGAAATAATAAATATTTACTTTGGAATAATAATGACATACATTTCCTATGAACCATTTGTCCATCAGAACATGTAGATTTTTCCGTTTGACAACTAATCCAAGCAACAGACATGGTGATATGAATAAGTTTGCATTAATATAAACATATTTTTATTTGTAATTAGTAAATTATGTTTCTTTACCAAAAGAAATAGTTAAAACAAATGTTTCTTAACCTAGAAATTAGTTAAGATGCATGGTTTCCTTACAATTCAAACTATGACGAGGCGTCAAACAATTGCGAGCTCGCTCACCTTCTTCATCAAGCCCTTCCTCCTTTTCTTAAATGTGTTCCCTCTAGTGGCGTCGTTGGCAATCCAAGCTAGGTTCACCTTCTTCATAGCCATGGCGTGGAAGTTGTGGAGTAGGAAGAAAAGGAAGATATGAATTTATGATAGCAGCTAGCGATTCGGTGCAATTTAGACCTGATTGCAAGATTAATGGATTCCATTAAGGTAACAAACCAGAGGGAGGATTAATTTGGTGGTATTATTGTCATAAAGTAGGCTTTAACCATGGGATCACATGACAGCCCATGATCCACCAATAATCTTTTAAATGCTATAATTAAGAAGGTTTTAGTCTCGATTGGATGGGCATCTTACAGCAAATATTCAACGCATAATCTTTTAAATGATACAATTAAGTGGGTTTAAGACTTGATTAGATGTGTATCTTGCCTTTAACTGGGACATCATTCAGAATACCATGCCCGAAATCCCGTTATTGTGCCCAAGGTTCCCGTTATTGATTGAACCCGTTTTGGCGTATGCTTTAATATTTGGCGGGAAAAAGGATAAAATTTTGGGGAGGTACTCTTAGAACAACTTTCAAAGCATTTGGGTATACGTTGTCCTCATCTTTTCAGAAGTCTAAATTCTTAAAGCATCGCAAGAAGTGCGCGTCTTTTGATTTCTTTTCACTACTATTAGGAAATCATAAACAACTTTTGCTATCTTTTCACTATTAGGATCGATATTATAAAGTAACTAATAATAATATGTTATTATATATTATCATTATTATATTATAATATTATTATAATAACTAATAAATTAAGAAAAATTTTAGAAAAGGTTTTTGAATATATAATAGTTACATAGTTAAAACCATTGTGCAATGTCTTTTATCATTTCTTATTTTAAAAGTAATTTTTTAATTTAGTTACTAAACAAATGTTAAAGTCTCATAGAATTTTAGAAATATAGTTACCAAATAACAATAGCTTTGTTTTAAAGCTTATTTCTAAAAATTCTACTATTAAAAACTCTATGATCAATAAGTTATTAAATGAAATATAGTTGAGAATTGTTATGCTTAATTTGTACCTACAAATAAAGAAAAGACTAAGCAACACTACGCCTTCAATGCATGATAGCAATTGATTATATGTTTAACAATTGTTTGGCTACATAGATAATTTGTTGCATTTCTAATTTTCTTTAAGAAACTTGGAAACTTTTTTTCCTCATGGTGGGTGGAAGAGAGATAAAAGAGAAGGAGAGAGAGAGATCAAATTATGTATGCTAGCTTGAAGATCTAAACAATTAGAGGATAGAAAAGTCATTTATGAAAACTTTTACCATCAATTTGGAGAATGGTTTTAACTACATATGGAGTATAGCTAAGCAAAGATAACATCATAATTTTATAAGGAGAATTCTCCAATTCAACTCTACTTTGCTATTAAAAACCCATCCTTGGATATTGGAGAACAATTAGAGACCCATTTCAAGTCTTGTTTTCATGATAATTTGTACTCTCTTAAATTCATGTTTATTGCAAACATGCAATATTAGTTAGATATAATATCAACAAAAAAACTACTAGAAAAGTTAAATGATGTTGTTAAAATCATGTCATGTACAATAACAACCATTAGTTGTTATATGTGTTCACGTGATTAAGGTGTTCAAGAATTATTATTGTAAGGCTTAAACATAGGTTGTGGTCATTATTGGACAAACCAAAGGTCGATCCACCTCTTGAATGGAGGCGCTTCATAGCTAAGAAGCCATGGAGCTATAGCGTTTCAAGCATGCAATAATGCTTAAGGGATCGACTATAAAGTAGGCTCTCCCAACCTCACAGAGAATCAGTTAATGATCCTTCTTCACTAAAAACTACCTCATTGTCTCCTTCTTCCCTTTGCTTTCCTATCACTAGCCACCCCGGTTGGCCATTGTCATTGTCGATGTATCTCATGGTAGTATTACTAAAAGAGCTCACTAGCCCAACTAACCATCCACCTTCTCGATCATCAGAATCATCTTAAGTAGAACTAGGACCCTTCTTTTCCTTGCATTTGTCCACCATCTCCATGATATGATTGACAACTTACCCACATATAGCGAGAGGCTAGAGACCAGCCAACCTTGGGAAAGTCAAATCCCACTTTTATCTTTCTTTTCTTCCCTTCATTGGCATTTGGTGTCCTTCGACTACTTGAATTTAAGAAAAACAGTGAAGTTCTTCCTTCCCTGTTCCACTCTAATGAGGTAGTGGGAGGTCAAGCCAACTTGGCTAACTAAAGACCCCCTTGATCCCCATTCCTTCACCTGAGCCCCTTGCTCTCCCCTATATTAGCCATTGGGTATTGATGGTATTAGGGGCCTTACTTTCCTATGGCAGGGCCTTTCCTTACCCCTAATCATCGCTTTTCGTGGACTTGGCTCTGATCAAGCCCCAAAGTTCTATCTAATTCTGTCTTGATAAGTTAGCCATTAGTTCAGTTAGTCATTAACTAACTAGTAACCATTTTTTTTAATCACATCCCAAAAAAATAAATAAATAAATTGATACAATTCAAAAAAAAAAACTAAATATAATTCTATGCTACTGATATAGGTAGATAGTTATTAATGCCTTAAAGAAGTGATTTTAGTTTGCTCTAGACATATGTAAGACTCTTCGTGCATATTTGTACGACTACATGCTATTATAATCATGAATGGTAAGTGATACATATGCTAGTTTATTGTGATGGTTAATGTTAGGATGTTAATTAGGCAAAAGTTTACTAATGATAGTATTATGCTTAGTTATGCATAGCTATTAATTATATGTGCATGTTTAGGCTTCATATAATTTATTTTAACAATAACGGAATTCTTGCTGTTATACTCATAGAATTTGAACTAATATTAAAGATGGTTAAGTACTACGAATGGTAAGAAAGACAATATATTTGTTATAAGATTTATATCATCCTAGGATAGAGCGTAGCCAGTTTTGCTTGTTACTAGGGACTGGAATGTGACTTGATTTAGTTGTCACCATAGGCTAGTGTATGGTTTAATTTGGTCATCATCATAGGTTAAAGTATGGCTTGATTTATTTAACATTACAAGCCGAGGGCAGCTCGATTTAGTTGCTACTATGGGCTAGAATGCAGCTAGACTTCATAGCCTACCATAAGCTAAAACATAGTCTTGACCAGTCTAGTGCTCTTCGAATATAAAAGGTATGAAAGTAAGCAAACTAATATTTGATAACCTAATGAAAAGGGTGTATTATACTATATAATGATGATTATTACGATGATATCATTACTTATTGTTGATCATGCACGACTTAAGTAATTTGATGATATTGCTATTATTGAACATTATTTAGCAAATATAATTCATTATTATTTGAGATACGTTCATAATAGATTGTTGTCATTCATATTCCTACTAATACATATTATACACCTATGATGATAAGTTACACTGCATGCTCAAGCATGGGGGATTCTTATAGGGCTAAGGCTCATTACCTTTTTTTATTTTTTTAATGGAGAGTCACAAGAAGCTTAGCCTTAGTCACCATGGTCAGGCTAGAGTTAGGAATAAAAAAAACTAATGACGCTTAGGTCATCTAATACCAATGTCTTTGTACTAGATAATTTAAACTTTAAATAATTATAAACAATCATTTTTTTATTTTTGATTAATTTTGATTTTTGCATAAATTATGAATTGTAAGCTAATAACATTGCATACAACCATTTGATGTTCTCAATCCCATTAATAGCTTGAAGCACGATAGTTATGGTTTTAGAGCTAAGGTCTAAGAACATTAACGAGTATAACTGGGTAGATCATAGGGGTAATTTGGGTATGAATTTAAATTAAGCATCTTTAAATAACTTGGTTAAATGATTTGGAATAATTGTTAGTGTAGATAGCAACAGTTAGAGGAACTGGTTATAGTCATACTAGGAGTCTCACTTAATTGCTGATTGTTTCACTAGTTGCGAACTAGATAAGTAATAAATCAAGCACCGATAGTAGGTAGTGGTAGTCACTAGTAGGAGGATGACTCTAGCAACACTCTTAAGCTGGTAGCATCAGTAAAAGGAATTGGGTTTATCCTTCTAACGCAAGTAAATCCTTTAATTGGTACAAGCTATGCTAGGCGCAATGCAATAGCAAGCTGCTTATAGAATTGACATGACAAGGATGATGGAGAGGTTAGCAACAACAACAATTTATGCAGTAACAATAGATGTAATAGCATCAATTCCTGTGTGATTCAAGTATCAACGAAATGAAAGCCGAAACATCTCATCCTAAAGACATTTTGGGACTAATTTCGACCATCCTATCTCATTCTATCTTGGCCATAATATATTATATTATCAATTTTAAATGGATCTAGTTTAACATAGTGATATAACTTTTTGAAGTTTAAATATATTTAGAAATTAATAAAATGCTAAAGCTTAATAAATATATTTTTTAAAGAAAAAAAACATCCAAAGCAAGTACTAGAACACCTAACTAAATCAGGGATTGAGATAGGATGGGTTGTGGAACATTTCATTTTATGAAAAAATCAGAATACTTATGTCCCACAAGATTTAAAACCTTGCTTACAATAGCATTGATTACTATTATGGTAGCAAGCAAAATTAGTATAACTCAAAACATCAAAATGTTTATAAAAATACAAGAGCATCAAATCTACCTTGCTAAGTTCAAGAAGTTGGTCTCATTAGCTTTCAAAGGCACCACCCACTTTGTAGAGATTAAACACTAATTGAATGAAATGGAGAAGGTTTTTGAGGCTTTTAAGATGTACTGATGAGAATAAAGTCCTATATGCTTTCTTCATACTACAAGAAAAAGCAAACAGTTAGTGAAAAATAGAAAGGGCAAAGATTGGGTCTGATGTTATATTGTACACATTGGAAGATATTAAGGAAGCCCTTCATGAGAACTACTTTTCCTAAGATATTTGCCATTAGAAGTTTAGAGAGTTTGATATGCTAGAGCAAGGGAGCATGATAGTGGTACAACATAAAGTTAAATTTGAAAAACTGTTAAGCTTTGCAGTAGGTTTGGTGGCAAGATAATACCATTGATCCCATAAATTTAAAAGTGGACTTTGGACCAAAACTAGACAATAAGTTTCTAATTTTGAATTGCCTACTACAAGGAAGTGTTCATAACTTCCTAGTAATAAAGAAAGGTATAATGAAGCTTAATCTGAAAGGGGAAAGGCCATAGAAAAGAGACCTAGATATGGCGGGCCCTCAAATCCAAATAGTAAAAGCAAAGAAATTAGAGCCAAGAAGCTGTTTATTACTACTACTAGTAGGCGACTCCAAGGAGAGGTTCATTGCTGCAAGTGTAGAGGGCCTTACTATTAGAGAGATTGCTAAGCATTTATTGGCAATTGCTAAACTTGTAGTCATCCATGAAGTAGCCAAATGCTCTATTGGGAAGGGACCATAAGAAAGGTTACTAGCTTCATTTATGCTAGTCATAGCACCTCAGTCTATACCACAGCAAAGAGGAGGATAGCAAAAGCCTAGTACTGAAGGATGAGTGTATGCACTCATGCTACAGGACACCATGGCCTTAAACTCAATGGTGCCCTTAATCTTCTAAATTTATTTTGTAATAAAATGATAGAAAAATAAAGACATGCCAATGAAATAAGTAGATGTTAAAAACTAAAATTGTATGCTTGGTATGTTAAGAGTAGCGTTCTCTATGGATGTGTTCTATTTGACCTCAATGCAACATATTCATTTGTCTAATGAGTTTGTTAAGAGAAACAAAATAATGGCACCTGTGCTACTAGAGTCAAAGATGTGCATCTTTATTCTAAGTAGAGATGCAATGATTCCAGACTCCATTTGTACGAGTTGTGTTCTGAACATTGAAGGATGATAAATGGTTCAAGATTGACTAGTTCTTTAAATGAGAAATTTTAATGTAATTCTCTTAATAGACTGGTTAGTTTCATGTCATGCCTTAGTGGATTGTTTAAAAAGAAGGTAAATTTTAAATTACTAGCGAACTAAAGTTTCATTTTTGAAGGTAGCCAGAGAAGTTCTCCACTAAGGGTAATTTTAGCTTTGCAAGCTGGAAGGCTCCTACGAAAAGGATATGAGGAATTTTTAGCAATTATAAAGAAGTACAACAAAAATTGAAGCTAGAGATATCCCCATTGTGAGGGATTTCCTTGATGTCTTTGCAAATGAATTGTCAAGGTTATGTCAAATCAGGAGATTGAATTCTTTATTGTTCTAATTTTAGAGAATAGCTCTATCTTTAAAGCTCCCAATAAAATAGCTCCTGTTGAGTTAAAAGAGTTGAAGGAATAGTTACAAAACTATTAGACAAGGGGATCATCAAGCTTAGTATATCACCTTAGAGTGTACCTATGCTATTTGTGAAAAAGAAAGAAGTTTCTAGCTCTATACTAATTATCAAGAACTAAATAAGATGACATATGGAACAAATACCCTCTACCAAGAATTGATGATCTATTTAATTAACTTCAAGGAGAGTATGTTTTCTCAAAAACTAACCTTCACTTAGGCTATCATTGGTTAAAAGCAAGGCCAAGGATGCACAAATGATTATGGTCAAATCAAGGTAGGTGCACTATAAATTTTTAATCATGCCTTTTTTAACTAATGGTCCAGCAACCTTCATGAACTTGATGAATAGGTTATTGAATTCTTACCAAGATTAGTTTATAATAGTGGTCATCGATTACCTACTCATCTGCTCAAAAGTCCTTAAGAATGTAAGGAGCATTTGAAGATGGTGTTGTAGGTCCTCAGAGAAAAGAAGCTTTATATAAAGTTGTAAAAGTGTGAATTCTAGTTGAATTATATAGCCTTTTTTTGGACGTGTGATAATTAAGGATTATAATATCTCAGTTGATCCAAAGAAGATTGAGGTTGTAATAGATTGGAGTTAACCCTTAAATGTGTTTGAAGTCCATAGTTTCCTAGGATTGGTGGGGTATTATTGAAGATTTGTAAGAGGCTTTTCTCATATTCTTATGCCCTTGTCCCTACCTAACTGAAAAGTGAATGATGTTTGAGCAGTCAAGTGAGTGTGAACAAAACTTCTAAGTTAAAAGAGCAAATGATGACTACTTCAATATTGGCCATTCCTACAAGGATCGAAGACTTAGCCTCCTTATTGGGCTAAAGCTCATACATTATTATTATTATTATTATTATTATTATTATTATTATTTGCATAGAATCATAGAAAGCTTAGCCTCAATTACTACGGTACGTTGTAGTGAGGAATAGAAAGGCTAATAACACATATCATTTAATACCAATGGCTATTGTATTTAGTAATTTGAATTTTAAATAAATATAAACATATTATTTATGTTAAAAATTTTATTTAATTTTAATTTTTGCTTAAAGTATAAATTCTAAGCTAATGAGCATTGTATAATTTTGAGGGTCTCGCTTAGGAATTATATAACCATTCATGTCATGTGTTCAACTTAGTTAATGGGTTGAGGCATGATAACTTAATGGTTTGAGTCTAGGATCTTGCTTGAGCTTGTTGGGCTGAATAGGCTCTCTTACCTCTTTTTCTCTTTTTTTTTTAACTCTCTTATTTTCCTCTTTTTTATATCATTTTATATTTTTCTGCATACTAGTTTTTTCTTCTTAAAAAGTGGTACATGTTGTTGGTTTTTTCTCCATTAAGCGTATCGGTTAGATACGATTAAGGTGGTCCTATATTCTGATCTTGAGGGATTGCATGAATTCAAATTTTTAATTCACGATTGAGATAAGAATCCCTTAACCATATCCGTTTAAAGCGGCGTCCTCTGTGATGGACAGATAAGGCATAAAGGTTTATAAAACGGTAGGTCCCTGCGCCTGGTTTCATCGAGAGAAAGTTTACACCATCGCTGAGAGAGACCGCAAGGCATGGAAGATCCTTACCCTCATATAGAAGAAAATCAACAGCAATAGCTGGAGGTATTTATCGATCTTTCCTTAATTAATTAGGATAAATATATTGGTCCCATATTTCCGCATATATGATAGGGATCAATATATTTAATTTCAGTCTATCATTTGGTATCATAGCGTTTAAAAATACCTCTGTCTTGATTATTAGGATTGTTTCTATTGATATATGGATCTGATAAAATCCTATGAAAATCTTTATATGATTTATTTGATAAAGAGGGACAAGGTATTCTTGATCTATTTCTCTCATTTAGGGATAGTCCAAAGGGGAGGCTACAGGTAGTACCCTGGATTATTTCACCCAACGAACGTATGGTAGGGATATTAGGGACGCACCAATAAGGGAGGCTGCTGTAGTAACATGGTGCGTTTGACCCAACTACCTGCGTACTGGAAGAGTTAATAGGTCATCAAGAATCATCTGAAAGGGCACTAGAACTGATAAACTCTTAATATTCAGTTTATTTAATTCAGTTTTATTTAAGAGATTGATCAGTAAGATTTATGCCATGAACCATGCACTTATCTATTCGCTTACCCTTTTGGATATAGTTTAGATAAAAGATAAATCCAAATATCTCACGATTAAATCACCATGAGATAAGAAGCATCGATTTTCTTGCTTTGGATATGTGCACGAACGAGGACGGATGAAAAACGCAGAAAAACATGCAGGATATTAAAAAAAAACAGTCGGCTGGCCAGTGGCATTTAGAATTAAAAAAAAAAAGCTGGCTGGCCAGCGGCATTTAGAATTAAAAAAAAAATTTGCCAGCGCTGGCTAGCCCAGCACTTGGGCCAAGCGCTGGCTGGTCCAGCGGCCTGGGCCAAGAGCTGGCCAGGCCTGGGCCCAGCGCCTGGGCCAGACTAGCCCATTGCATGGCCCAGTGATCAGGGCTAGCCCACCGCCTGGCTAGCTTAGCCATCTGGACCAGCAATCAGGTTGGACCGTGTGCCCAGCTTGAACTGCAGCAGGCTGGATTGCAGCAGTCCAAGCACATCTGATCAAATTTTTTTGAGGTGATTGAGAGATTTTTTGGTTAAATTAAACTATTAGAATTGGGTGAGGATGATGGGCTGTTGGCTCGTTCATTAAGTGGTTGGACCATTAGTCTGGCCTATTTATATTTAATTATATTTAGAATTTGTGTGTATAAATTTTGTAATTATGCATGCATCTTAAGTGACATAATTGAACATAAAAATTAAATAATATTTAAGTGATAAATACAATTGAATAATTGAGGAGTAGCCACAGCATCCTTAATTATAAAATTATATAATAAAGTTAGTAAATCACATAAATAATAGACATTAATTGTAATTAATTATATAAATATAATAAAATTTATTCCATAGGAATTTTTGTTATATTTATATAATTAATTAGGATAAAATATCAAATTATATTTTTCTAATCTACCCACAGGAATTAGAAAGAAGGAACATAATTTGATTGATTTATCATACAGACTTAAGTGAATCTAATTGAATTAAAGCTTTAGCCCACAGGCAAGTTTTATGTCAGTAGATTCATTGTTTTATATTTATATAATTAATTAAGATGAAATATCAAATTATATTTTTCTAATCTACCCACAGGAATTAGAAAGAAGGAACATATTTTGATAGTTTTATCATACAGACTTAAGTGAATCTAATTGAATTAGAGCTTTAGCCCACAGGCAAGTTTTATATCAGTAGATTCACTAGTTTCTAAATGTATAATTTACATTGGATAAAGCATTTTATTAGCCTCAATTTTTGATAATAAGCATGTATGTTTAAATTTTGCAGTTATGCAACCTGTAAATTTCTCTGAAATAAAATGTGACATACCTGAATTGAGGGGTGATAACTATAAGGTTTGGAAGGAGAGAATTCTCCTTCATCTGGGCTGGATGGACATTGATTATGCTATAAGGAAGGATGAACCACCTTCAGTAACTCAGACCAGCACTCCTAATGAGATTGCGATTTATGAACGTTGGGAGCGATCCAATCGCTTGAGTACAATGTTCATAAAGACAAAAATCTCTGTTGGTATACGTGGTTCAGTCGATAAGCATGAGAATGTCAGGAAGCTACTAAAGGCCATTGATGAGCAATTCAGTACTTCAGTTAAAGCTCTTGTCAATTATGATTCTAATATGGCTGATGTTATTTATAACACATGGTGGATTGATTCTGGTTCTACAATCCACATTTGCAATACTTTGCAGGGTATGCAAAACTTAAGGAAGCCAGTGGGAAGTGAGCAGTATATCTCTTTGGAAATAAGATGCGCTCACATGTGGAAGCTATAGGGACATGCACCTTAGTTCTTAGTAGTGGTTTTGTTTTAAATTTGGAAAGGACCTTTTATGTACCTAGTTTTTCTAGGAATTTAATTTCAGTTTCAAGACTTGTACCTTTGGGTTATTTTTTCAACTTTTCAGATACTTCTTCCAGTTTATATTATAAATCTGAACTTGTTGGGAATGGTACTTTGTCTGATGGTCTTTTCTATATTAATTTGCAAAATAATACCACTCATGATGTAATGCATGTTAGGGCTGGCATGAAAAGATGTGTTGTAAATGATAACTCTTCTATGTTGTGGCATCGGAGATTGGGACATATCTCCATAGATAGAATCAAGAGGTTAGTGAATGAAGGAGTACTCAATACTTTGGACTTCACTGACTTTGATACTTGTGTGGACTGCATTAAAGGCAAGCAGACCAATAAGTCAAAGAAAGGTGCCAAGAGGAGTTCAGACCTATTAGAGATCATACACACGGACATTTGTTGTCCGGATATGGATTTTCATGGTCTGAAATACTTTATCTGCTTTATTGATGATTACTCACGATTTATGTATCTCTACTTGCTTCATAATAAGAACGAAGCATTAGATGCCTTTAAGGTATTCAAGGCAGAAGTAGAGACACAATGTGGAAAGCAAATCAAAATTGTGAGATCTGATAGAGGAGGTGAGTATTATGGGAGATACACAGAAGATGGACAAATGCCTGGTCCATTTGCGAAGTTCCTTCAAGAACATGGGATTGTTGCCCAATACAGTTTACCTGGCTCACCTGATCAGAATGGTGTAGCAGAAAGAAGGAACCGAACATTGATGGACATGGTGAGGAGCATGATTAGCAGCTCCAAACTACCTAAGTCCTTGTGGACAGAAGCTCTCAAGACAGCTGTGTACATATTAAATCGAGTTCCAACCAAGGCTGTTTCTAAAACGCCATTTGAGTTATTTAAAGGTTGGAAGCCAAGTTTGCGACATGTACGCGTATGGGGATGCCCATGTGAAGTGAGAGTATACAATCCACAAGAGAAAAAGCTGGACCCTAGGACCATTAGTGGGTATTTTGTTGGATATGCCGAGAGGTCCAAGGGATATAGATTTTACTGTCCATCTCATACAACTAGGATTGTGGAATCGAGAAATGCCAAATTTCTTGAGAATGACTTGATCAGTGGGAGTGACCAATTGCAGAGCATGATTCCTGAAAGGGAACATTCTGATGCTCAACCTTCCACTTCAAGTGACAGACTGATTATCGTTCATAGTGCCCCTCAAGACCAAACGGGCATTATACAACCAGTCGTTGAAATTCCACAATTTGCTGATAATGAACTAGTAGATCCAGTCTCTCATGAGTTACCAGAGATAGTTGAACAATCGACTCCTCCAGAGGAGGTTGTTACAACATTAAGAAGATCTACAAGAGAAAGGAAATCAGCAATTTCTAGTGACTATATTGTGTATCTTCAAGAGTCGGACTATAACATTGGAGCTGAAAATGATCCTGAAACGTTTTCACAAGCCATGAATTGTAAGGAATCTAATTTATGGTATGATGCTATGAAAGATGAGATGAATTCTATGGCAGTTAATGGAGTCTGGGATCTTGTTGAGTTGCCTGATGAGTAAAAGCCATTGGCTGCAAATGGGTCTTTAAGACCAAGAAAGACTCGTTAGGCAACATTGAGCGATATAAAGCAAGACTCGTTGCTAAGGGATTCACTCAAAGGGAGGGAATTGATTACAAGGAGACATTTTCTCCTGTATCTAAGAAAGATTCCTTCCGCATATCATGGCACTTGTTGCGCATTTTGATTTAGAGTTGCAACAAATGGATGTGAAAACTGCATTTCTCAATGGAGATCTAGAGGAAGAGGTTTATATGAAACAACCTGAAGGTTTTTCCTCTAGTAATAATGAGCAATTAGTATGCAAGCTCAAGAGATCTATATATGGATTGAAACAAGCCTCTCGCAATGGTACTTAAAATTTCATGATGTGATTTCTTCATTTGGATTTGTAGAGAACATCATGGATCAATGTATATACCAGAAGGTCAGTGGGAGCAAAATTTTTCTAATCCTATATGTAGATGATATTTTACTTGCAACCAATAATAAAGGTATGTTACATGAGGTGAAACAATTTCTCTCTGAGAATTTTGACATGAAAGATATGGGTGATGCCTCTTATGTCATTGGCATTAAAATTCAAAGAGACAGACTTCGAGGTGTTTTAGGTCTATCTCAAGAAACCTATATCAATAAAATTTTAGAGAGATTTCGGATGAAAAATTGTTCACCGAGTATAGCTCCCATAGTCAAGGGTGACAGATTCAATTTGAGTCAGTGCCCAAGGAATGACTTTGAGAGGGAGGAAATGAAAAACACTCCATATGCCTCAGCTGTTGGTAGCTTGATGTATGCTCAGGTCTGTACAAGGCCTGACATAGCATTGCAGTTGGGATGTTGGGGAGATATCAGAGTAATCCAGGTTTAGACCACTGGAGAGCTGCTAAGAAGGTGATGAGGTATCTTCAGGGTACCAAGGACTACATGCTTATGTTCAGACGGACTGAAAATTTGGAAGTAATTGGCTACTCTGATGCTGACTTTGCTGGCTGTGTTGATTCTCGGAAGTCAACATCTGGATACATATTTATGTTTGCTGGTGGAGCTGTATCTTGGAGGAGCGCCAAGCAGACTTTGACTGCTACTTCCACCATGGAAGCCAAGTTCGTATCATGTTTTGAGGCTACCTCGCATGGTGTATGGTTGAAGAGTTTCATTTCTGGGCTTAGAATTGTGGATTCTATATCTAAGCCATTGAAGATTTATTGTGACAATTCAGCTGCAGTGTTTATGGCTAAAAACAATAAGAGTGGTAGTCGAAGCAAGCACATCGACATCAAATATTTAACCATACGAGAAATGTTAAAGAAAAGACAGTGGTTATAGAGCATGTGAGCACTGAGTTGATGATAGCTGATCCCTTGGATAAAGGCATGCCACTACAGAAGTTTAGGGATCATGTAGACCGTATGGGTCTTGGTTATTTTATTTAATTCATTGTAATGATGAATTTTATAATTAATGAAACTCTTTTATGATTGTGATGTTTTTCACATTCAGTTATTTAGTGTACACATTTATTTGTGATGAGCATCATTAAGTTGGACCTAGATAAACATGGGGTTTATTCATTAAGTTATATGGGTTTATGTTTGGGAAATATAATACATTGTGATACATGGTAAATAATACTCGATTTTAAGAGGACCTATTGCCATGATTCATGTATTCTGTTTCTTACTATAGTAATAGAATATACGGACCAAGTGGAGAATGTTGGTTTTTTCTCATTAAGCGTATCGGTTAGATACGATTAAGGTGGTCCTATATTCTGATCTTGAGGGATTGCGTGAATTCAAATTTTGAATTCACGATTGAGATAAGAATCTCAACCATATCCGTTTAAAGCGGCGCCCTCTGTGATGGACAGATAAGGCATAAAGGTTTATAAAACGGGTAGGTCCCTGCGCCTGGTTTCATCGAGAGAAAGTTTACACCATCGCTGAGAGAGACCGCAAGGCATGGAAGATCCTTACCCATCTAGAAGAAAATCAACAGCAATGGCTGGAGGTATTTATCGATCATTCCTTAATTAATTAGGATAAATATATTGGTCCCATATTTTCGCATATATGATAGGGATCAATATATTAATTTCAGTCTATCACATGTAGCAATATGGAATAGTCCCAATAGGGCTTAAAATGTACGGGGTTGTGCAGCTCCAGGGAGTCGGCCCGTGTAGATGAGCTGGCGAGAACCCAACCTAGGCCACCCTGGCCTCGTTCTTCCTCACATCATGCAAGGTCTGACCGCGGACCAAAGGCCATTACCACTCAGTCAATTTATGCCCTTTTTAGTCGTGCAAATATTACAAACTATTGTTCAGTCCACGACGATCGAGCAAAGCCGGTGCGCCGTGTCGACACTGCCTGCATCATGCCCACTAGCTCCATCCACTAGCTGCAAAGATCGATCCTCTCCAAACTCCCAACAAGTTAGGCTAAGAGCACCTCAACCCATTTGACACGGTCATCTCCACTAACCAACTATTACAAATCATTTGTTCGTTGATTATAATGCTGCCAGCAAGCACAGTGGACAAAGCCATTCCACTATGGCATCTTCTAAATGATCGAGAGGGTCCAAAATTTCCAAACCCTCCACCTAAGTAGCTTTCGTTCTCATTTTTGGCATGTTATATCTTAAACCATGGCTTAGAGCGCAATTTAAGCTCAACTCACTCCGTAATCAAAGATGAGATACGACTGGATGTCCCGTCGCGAGTTAATTTGCTTACAACTAGAGTAAATATACATCGTATAACATCTTATCTTAGATATGATTAATTCTTTGCCTTTAAATGATACGTTGCGTCACAAGGCCTTAGCTAGCTCTTATATTTTGAAGACCTGCATAAATAAATTATTCCAAAATATTTATCTCTAAATATATAGCAGATCCTTTCGTTATTCAAGGATAGTGTAGTTAATTAAGACCAATTGCCACTGGGTGCATGCTTGTTCTCAGCAACCGCATCAAGGCACGACCACACCATGCTCAAGTTACGTCCATCCCCACTACGCCAGGATTCTTGTCGCCTTCTATAATCCCATTTTCCATGAGCCTTTTGGGCAGTGGAAGCACTCAACTCCATCTAGATTTAGACTCTTTGAAAATGTCAACCCAAGCCTAAAGGTCAACGGTTGACCACATCCTTTTGAAGCTTGCAAAAGGTTCCATGGCCGCCTGGTCACCACCAGCTCATTCTTCAACCCGCGTAAAATGCAAAGAGAACTGATAGAATATTGTGCCAGAGCGAGTTATATATAGACACATCTCCCTTGAAGAAGCCTTTCATCCATTCAAAAGCCATGGCCCCTATATTTTCAGCAACTCCATCTCTTCTCCTCTCATCTTATCCTTGCCCCTCCTCCTCCTCCTCCTCCTCTCTTCTGTCTGTCATTCCTTCCTTTATTTCATATGCCGAAGCTCGCTATGCTCCTTGTTGCTCCCCTATCTCATCGATCATCTCGGAGGAGCTCTTCAACTCTATATTTCTCCACAAGGATGATACTGCTTGCCCTGCTAAAGTGTTCTACAGCTACTCTTTTGTTCAAGCAACCAAATGCTTCCAAAAGTTTGGTAACACTGGGGACTTAGCCACTCGAAAGCGCGAAGTTGCTGCATTTCTCGCTCAGATCTCCCACGAAACAAGAGGTATATATTATCCATGGAAACAAGTGGATACGATTATTTGATTAATGAGTGGTTAATTAATTTGGGCATCTATTAGGAGGGTGGGCGACGGCACCGGATGGCCCTTACGCTTGGGGGCTTTGCTTCAAGGAAGAGGTGAGCCCACAGAGCAACTACTGCAACTCGACCAACAAGTAATGGCCTTGTGTGATGCCCCTCCCAATAGTCCCACATTGGGAAATTAGAAATTTGTTGAGTGGTTTATACACAACAAAAAATAAAATAGCGATGCAATTTTAGCGACGCAATAATGCGTCGCTAAAATTGCGACTACACATTGCTATTGCAAATAGCGACGCATTAGCGACTCAATAAACCATAAATTTAAAAAAAAATTTAAATTTAGCGACGCAAAAATGCGTCGCAATATTTATAAATATATATTTTAAATATTATTAAAGGAATAAAATATTATGACACAGCTAAGTGCGTTGCAATGTTTTCAAAAAATTAATTATGTTAAATAGCGACGCATTAGCGACGCAATAAACATAAAATAAGAAAAAATATTATTAATATAGCGACGCAAAAATTATGTCGCAATATTAATAAAAAAAATTGATTTTTATAAATATAATTATGAAATAAAAATATTGCGATGCAACTCAGTGCGTCGCAATATATTTGAAAAACATAATTTTATATAGCGACGCATTAGCAACGCAATAGACCAAAAAATTATAAATATTAATTTTAATTTAGCGACGTACTAATTGCATCGCAATTATTTTAAATAAAATTAATTTTTATAAATATTAATATGAAAAAAAAAATATTAAGACGCAAAACTGTGCTCACCATTTTTTTAAAAAACTTAATTATTTTAAATAGCGACGCATTAGCGACGTAATAAATCAGAAAAATATAAAAATTATTTTTAATTTAGCGATACAATAATTGTGTCACAATTAATTTAAATAAAATTTATTTTAAGAAATAGTATTATGAAATAAAATATTGCGACGCAATCCAGTGCATCGCAATATTTTGTTAAAAATAATATGTTAATTAGTGACGTAATAGCGATGCAATAAAATAGTAAAGTAATAAAAAAAATTTTATTTAACGATGCAAATTAATGCGTCGCAATATTTTAAAAAAATTTATAATGCCAAATTAGCGAGGCATTAGCGACGTAATAAATTAGAAAATATAATTAAAAATTAATAATGTCCGAGATCGGTCGTCGTCGACCGTGATCGATCATGGCTTCGATCGATCGCAACCGTCGGGTCATCGCCGATCGGATCGATCGCGACGGTTCGAGATCACTCATCGCCGATCGGGATCGATCATGGCTTGGATCGATGGCAACCGTCGGATCATCGCCGATCGAGATCGATCATGGCTTCGATCGATCGCAACCGTCGGATCATCGGTGATTGGGATCGATCGCGACAGTTCGAGATCGGTAGTCGTCGACCGGGATCGATCATGGCTTCGATCGATCGCAAGTACCATCGGATCGTTGTCGATCCGATCGATCGCGACGGTTCGAGATAGGTCGATGCCGACCGGGATCGATCATGGCTTGGGTCGATCGCAACCATCGGATCATCGCCGATCGGGATCGATCATGGCTTGGATCGATCATAACCGTCGGATCATCGGTGATCGGGATCGATCATGGCTTCGATCGATCGCAAGTACCATCGCCGATCCGATCGATCGCGACGGTCCGAGATAGGTCGACGCCGACCGGGATCGATCATGGTTTGGGTCGATCGCAACCATCGGATCATCGCCGATCGAGATCGATTATGGCTTCGATCGATCGCAAGTACCGTCGAATCGTCGCCGATCCGATCGATCGCGATGGTATGAGATAGGTTGACGCCGACCGGGATCGATCATGGCTTGGGTCAATCGCAACTGTCGGATCATCGCCGACCGGGATCGATCATGGCTTGGATCGATCGCAACCGTCGGATCGTCGCCGACCGGGATCGATCATGGTTTGGGTCGATCACAACTGTCAGATCATCGCCGACCGGGATCAATCATGGCTTCGATCGATCGCAACCGTTGGATCGTCGCCGATCCGATCGATCGCCACGGTACGGGAGAGGTCATCGCCGATCGGGATCGATCATGGCTTGGGTCGATCGCAACCGTCGGATCATCGCTGATCGGGATCGATCATGGCTTTGATCGATCGCAAGTACCATCGGATCGTCGCCGATCTGATCGATCGCGATGGTCCGAGATAGGTCGATGCCGACCGGGATCAATCATGGCTTGGGTCGATCGCAACCGTCGGATCATCGCCGATCGGGATCGATCATGGCTTGTATCGATCGCAACCATCGGATCGTCGCCGACCGAGATCGATCATGGCTTCGATCGATCACAACCATCGGATCGTCGCCGATCCGATCGATCGCCACGGTACGAGAGAGGTCGTCGCCGACCTTGATCGATCATGGCTTGGGTCGATCACAACCGTCGGATCATTGCCGACCGGGATCGATCATGGCTTCGATCGATCACAACCATCGGATCGTTGCCGATCCGATCGATCGCCACAGTACGAGAGAGGTCGTTGCCGACCGGGATCGATCATGGCTTAGGTTGATCGCAACCATCGGATCATCGCCGACCGGGATCGATCATGGCTTGGGTCGATCGCAACCGTCGGATCATCGCCGATCCGATCGATCGCAACGGTATGAGATAGGTCGGCGCCGATCGGGATCGATAATGGCTTGGGTCGATCGCAATCGTCAGATCATCGCCGACCGGGATCGATCATGGCTTGGATCGATCACAACCGTCAGATCATCGCCGACCGGGATCGATCATGGCTTGGGTCGATCGCAACCGTCGGATCATTGCCGATCCGATCGATCGCCACTGTACGGGAGAGGTCGTCACCGACTGGGATCGATCATGGCTTGGGTCGATCGCAACCGTCGGATCATCGCCGACCGGGATCGATCATGGCTTCGATCGATCGCAAGTACCATCGGATCGTCGCCGATCCGATCGATCGCGACGGTCCAAGATAGGTCGACGCCGACCGGGATCGATCATGGCTTGGGTCGATCGCAACCGTCGGATCATCGCCGACCGGGATCGATCATGGCTTGGATCGATCGCAACCGTCGGATCGTCGCTGACCGGGATCGATCATGGCTTCGATCGATCGCAACCATCGGATCGTCGCCGATCCGATCGATCGCCACGGTACGAGAGAGGTCGTCGCCGACCAGGATCGATCATGGCTTGGTTCGATCGCAACCGTTGGATCATCGCCGACCGGGATCGATCATGGCTTCGATCGATCGCAAGTACCGTCAGATCGTCGCCGATCAGGATCGATCATGGCTTGGATGATCGCAACCATCAAGTCATTTATAATTATTAAAAAAAAGTTATGAAAAAGTTTTAAAAAAATATTAAACAAATATTGCGACGCCTTAGCGATGCATTTTCGAAGAAAAATACACAAATATTGCGATGCAATGTATGCGTCGTAATTATTTTTAGGAAATATAATTTTTATCAGTATTAATAAATAAAAGAAATATAATATTGCGATGCATAAGTTGCGTCGCAATGTTTTTTAAATAAATATATGAAATTAAAAGTTTAAAAAAATATTGTGATGCAATTTGTGCGTCACAATTATTATCAGAAATTATAAATATTATCATTATAAATATTAAACAAATATTGCGACGCCGTAGCGATGCATTTTCGAAGAAAAAATAAACAAATATTGCGACGCAATGTATGCATCGCAATTATTTTTAGTAAATATAATTTTTATCAGTTTTAATAAATAAAAGAAATATAATATTGCGATGCATTAGTTGCGTCGCAATATTTTTAATAAATATATGTAATGAAAAAGTATAAAAAAAAATTGCGATGCAATTTGTGCATCGCAATTATTATCATAAATTATAAATATTATCATTTATAAATTAAAAATTATTGCGATACCGTAGCGATGCATTTTTCGAAGAAAAATAAAAAAATATTGCGACGCAATGTATGCGTCGTAATTATTTTAGTAAATATAATTTTTATCAGTATTAATAAATAAAGAAATATAATATTGCGACGCATAAGTTGCGTCGCAATGTTTTTTAAATAAATATGTAATAAAAAGTTTTAAAAAAATATTGTGATGCAATTTGGCATCACAATTATCTCATAAATTATTAATATCATTTATAAATATTAAAAAATTATTGCGTCGCCTAGCGATGCATTTTAGAAAAAAAAAAACAAATATTGCAATGCAATATATGTGTCGCAATTATTTTAGTAAATATAATTTTTATCAGTATTAATAAATAAAAGATATAATATGCGACGCATAAGTTGCATCCAATTTTTTTAAATAAATATATGAAATTAAAATGTTTAAAAAAATTGCGACTCAATTTTGCGTCGCAATTATTATCATAAATTATAAATATTATCATTTATAAATAAAAAATTATTGCGATGCACTATAT
>UESW01004958.1:135892-245260 GCA_900491605.1 Calamus simplicifolius | reverse complement strand
TTGTGAGAATTCTATGAGCTCACACTCAATAAGTAAGCCTAATACTTTTAAATTACATTTATCATGCTATCAGCATATTCATGTCATCATATCAAATAATTTGAAAGCTTAATTAAATAATAAATACTAGAATATGCAATGTAAACCAAACACTATTTATACTGTCATTGTTTTTCTTTATGTGTCCCACGGCCCTACAACACTCATCTTATATATCACTCTTAAATGTCCCCTAAGAGGAAGGGTCTTGGTACCAGTGTTATGCCATATCATAATCTGTCATCAGAACACATCCTATGGATGTGTGTCCTCAACATATTTTTCCCTGTGAAGGTGGGTCACGTATCACTAGTCATTTCAAGTCATATGAGAACCGTGGCGACACATACACTAAATTTCACTGTCATCATCATGATTGCATGTTATCATCTCGATAGTACCAACATAATTTACAAAATTAACATAATTACATTTTTGCATATACACATATAAGTCATATCATAACAAATACTTATTTATAAATTCATGGTACTATACATTAATTCAGAATAAATGAACTTCATTTTTCACATTTCATAAACATGCATCTAATTGTAAATTCATAATTTATAAATTAAATAATCTATGAATTATAATACTTGGCTTACTTACCTCAGTATGCAAATTCCAATTGATAACCCAGCTATTTGGACACCTAGGCACCAGGAGCAGATGCGTGCACGATGATGATGGGAAGGAGGCGTTCGAGGATGATGGGAAGAAGGGTTCGCGTGATCTTTTAAAGGCGATGAAGACTCCTCAAATCAAGGGATTTGGGATTCTGTTAGTTACGGGATATTTGAAAATACCATCATCAGGCGTTATCCATTCCAGGAATATCGCGATTAAGTTTCGCGATCAGATAATCATATCCGGGGTTTGAAATTCAAACACCTCACACAACTGCAGGTGTCCTGGAGTCAATCGTTTCGATCTCACGATCAATTCTCACGAGCAGTTAACGAAATCCGGGGATTACATTCTCCCCTCCTTATAAAAATTTCGGCCTTGAAATTGATACACTTTCATTAGAGAAAATTAAAATTCAAATTTCATCACACAATCAACTAAGTCTTTATTCAAATGTCAACAGTCGTAACTACATCATTAACTATATAAGACTCAAATAGTTGTGGATACTTCTTTTTCATTTTCTCCTCAAGTTCCCAAGTAGTCTCCCTCTCAGATGATTACTCCATTGTACCTTGACATAGGGAATGATACGCCGTCTAAGAACCTGATCCTTGCAGTCCACGATACGCATAGGATGCTCCTCATATGATAAATCTTTCCTCAATTGTACAGGCTCAAATGCTATGACATGACTGGGATCGGAATATACTTCCTCAACATAGAGACATGGAAAATATTGTGTACCCCAGCTAAAATCGGAGGCAGGGCCAGGCTGTAAGCAACCTCTCCAACTCTGCTCAAGATTTCAAAAGGTCTAATATAACGTGGACTCAGCTTTCCTCTAATCCCAAATCTCTTCACGTCTTTGGTGGTAATACCCTTAAGAAAACATGGTCCCCAACCTGGAATTCCAATTCCCTTCTTCTGACATTAGCATAGCTCTTTGCCTTCTCTGAGCTGTACGAAGACGCTCCCTGATCAAATGCACCTTATCTACTGTTTGCTGAATCAGCTCAGGGCCTAGCAATTTCCTTTCCCCCACGTCATCCCAACATATAGGATATCTGCACCTCCTACCATACAGAACTTCAAATGGAGCCATCTGAATGCTGCCTTGGTAACTATTATTATATGCAACTCCACCAAAGGTAAATAGTTATCCCAAGCTCCAACCAAGTCCATCACACAGGCTCGCAACATGTCCTCCAGAATCTGTATGGTCCTTTCTGATTGTCCATCTGACTGGGGATGATAGGTTGTACTGAAGTTTAGTTTGGTTCCCATGGCCTTATGAAGACTCTTCCAAAACTGGGACACAAACCTGGTATCTCTATCTGATACAATAGATACCGGAAAACCATGGAGTCTCACTATCTCTCAATATACAAATTAGCCAATCTTTCACTAGAGACCCCAACTCTGAAAGGTAGGAAATGAACTGATTTTGTAGTCTATCCACAATAACCCAAACCGCATCATTACTCCTGGGAGTTTTGGGCAGACTAGTCACAAAGTCCATTGTAATCTTTTCCCATTTCCATTGTGGAATCATCAGAGATTGAAGAGGTCTCGCAGGCCTTTGATGCTCGGCCTTCACTCGCTGACACACCAAGCACTTGGCCACATACTGAGCAATCTCCCTCTTCATACCTTTCAACCAAAAATTTTCCTTTAAGTCTCTGTACATCTTAGTGCCACCTGGATGCACAGTATAAGGAGAGTAGTGAGCCTCCTTCAAAATTTCAGCCTTCAGCTCCTCAATGTTTGGCACACAAAGTCTTCTTTCAAATTTCAGGGATCCATCCTCCATTACATAAAATTCCTTATGGACTCCTGACTGCATAGCTTCTTTAATCCTTTGGAGATCGGGATCTTCTACCTGGGAGGACTTGATTCTCTCAACTAGGGTCGGCTGGAGTACAAGTGCTGCAACTAGCCCATCAGACTGCTGTACTCTCAAACCAACCTCCCACTTCTCCAGATCTCTCAATATGTGAGGCTGGGAAGTAATCATAGCAGCTAACTCAGAAGTGGATTTCCTGCTCAAAGCATCAGCCACTACATTGGCCTTCACAGGATGATACTGTAGATTCAGGTCATAATCCTTCAATAGTTCCAACCACCTCCTCTGCCTTAAATTTAGCTCCTTCTGTGTGAAGATATATTTTAGACTCTTATGATCTGTATACATCACACAACACTCCATATAGATAATGCCGCCAAATCTTCAGAGCAAAAACACAGCAGCCAATTCCAGATCATGAGTAGGATAATTCTGCTCATAAGGTTTCAGTTGTTTGGAGGCATAAGCTATTACCCTTTCATTCTGCATCAAAACACATCCCAATTCTTTCCGAGAGGCATTAGTGTATATAGTAAAACCTTCAGATCCTGTTGGAAGAATAAGAATGGGAGCTGACACCAGGTGCTGCTTTAACTCCTGGAAACTTTTCTCACACTCCATTGTTCAGTAAAACTTCACTCGCTTTTGGGTTAAGTGAGTTAGGGTAGAGCAATGCGAGAGAAATTCTCTACAAATTTACGGTAATACCTAGCTAACCCCAAGAAGCTTCTGACTTCTGCCATATTGGAAGGTCGACTCCAGCTAATGATAGCTTCAATCTTTTCGGGTCCACTGAAATACCATCTTTAGAGATTATATGACCCAAGAAAGATACTTGGTCCAACCAAAACTCACACTTCTGCAGCTTGGCATAAAGCTTCTTCTCTCAAAGAATCTGCAGCACAATCCTCAGGTGGTCCTCATGCTCCTTATGGCTCTTAGAATATATCAGAATATCATCAATGAAAACCACCACAAATTGATTTAGATATGGCTTAAAAATTCTGTTCATCAAGTCCATGAACGCTACTGGAGCATTAGTTAACCCAAATGGCATTACCAAGAACTCATAGTGTCCATATCTGGTTCTGAATGCTATCTTAGGCACATCTCCCTCCTTGACCTTGAGTTGATGGTATCCTGGCTTGAGATCAATCTCTGAGAATATCCGGGCTCCTTGGAGTTGATCAAACAAGTCGTCAATCCTTGGCAGAGGATACTTATTTCACACTGTTACCTTATTGATTTCCCGGTAATCAATGCAGAGTCGAAGACTGCCATCCTTCTTCTTAACAAATAGAACTGAAGCACCCCAAGGAGAAGCACTGGGTCTGATAAATCCCCGATCTAGGAGCTCCTGCAATTGATCCTTCAGTTCCTTTAGCTCAGCCGGGGCTATGCGATAAGGAGCCTTGGATATAGGTCCAGTCCCAGGAACTAAATCAATGGAGAACTCGACTTCCCGGTTTGGGGGCAAATCAGACAATTCATCTGGAAAGATATCAGAATTCTCGAGCTACTGGAATATCCTCCAACTTGGTCTATTCCTGCTGAAGGTCCTCGACTACAACAAGAATTCCTTGACCACCACTCATCAGATACCTTCCAACCTGCATCGCTGTTATGAACACCGAGGCTAGGTATTTTTGACCACCAGTAAAACTAAATTCAGGCTGGCTTGGAATTTTGAAGTTGACAGTCTTCCTGAAGCAATCTACTGAAGCATGATAGGAGGCCAACCAATCCATTCCAAGGATAATATCAAAGAACTTCAGTGGTAGGACAATGAGATCAGCATTCAACCTCCTATCCTCCAAGACAATTGGGCAAGATTTGCATACTGTCAACTTTCATAACATCTTCATTTGGAAAAGCAATATGCAACTCTTGCTCCAGAGAACTAGGTGTCAATGATGCATAGAAGTCAGATATGAAAGAATGCGTGGCACCCGGGTCAATTAAAGTTTGAGCATAAGTAGTACTCACTTTAATCATTCCTGGACATAAGTGTAATTTGTTTTAATATTAAGGATTGAACCTAACTTTTAATTAACTATAAATGCATTGCACTAGATAAGAATGTAATACTAGGTATAACATTAAAGGTATACCTGTCACCACAGAATTAGAGGCGGCAGCGTCCTGTTGAGTGAGGTTGATGACCCTTCCCTGGGTCCTCGGTGGCTGCTATTGATACTACTGGCTCATTCCTTGACTTGAAGAAGGCTATTGATCCTTCCGAAAGGCACATGTGGCAATCTTGTGATCAGTTTTTCCACATACAAAGTAGGCACCAGTCAATCTGCAGCAAGGCTTTCCAGGGTGGGAGTTACCACAATGAATGCAACGAGTCTCCTTGTTCTATGATATGAAGATGGATTTCATGGATGAGGAAGTCAGAGATTACCGGCGACACTTAGCTGCGACGATATTGAGAGAGGACCTGAACAAAAAGATTAGCGACATTGTCAAAAAATGTTCTTAATTTTTTTTATTCTTCTTTGAATGAAAATTGAATGTAATTTATTCATATTAACATTGATTAATATTTAATGCAAATGCACAAATTTTATATTGCGAGCAGGGGTGTCCTCGATGTATTCATATGTTGCCTTCGTATGTTTCCGCCTTTCGGGTGTCGCCGCGCAAGAGCTAGGGTGTCGTTAGCCAAGAGCTGAGGTGTAGTCGCGCTAAAATCTTCGGTGTCAGTTCGCAAGTACTGGGATGTCATAGGTTTTGCCTTTCAGGTGTCGCCGCGCAAGAGCTAAGGTGTCGTTAGCCAAGAGCTGGGGTGTCGTCGCGCAAAAATCTTCGGTGTCGGTTCGCGAGTACTGGGATGTCGTAGGTTTCCGCCTTTCGGGTGTTGCCGCGCAAGAGCTAGGGTGTCGTTAGCCAAGAGCTGGGGTATCGTCGCGCTAAAATCTTCGGTGTCGGTTCGCGAGTACTGGGATGTCGTAGGTTTCTGCCTTTTGGGTTTGCCGCGCAAGAGCTAGGGTGTCGTTAGCCAAGAGCTGGGGTGTCGTCGCGCTAAAATCTTCGGTGTCGGTTCGCGAGTACTAGGATGTCGTAGGTTTCTGCCTTTCGGGTGTTGCCGCGCAAGAGCTAGGGTGTCGTTAGCCAAGAGCTGGGGTGTCATCACGTTAAAATCTTTGGTGTCGGTTCACTAGTACTGGAATGTCGTAGGTTTCCGCCTTTCGGGTGTCGCCGTGCAAGAGCTAGGGAGTCGTTAGCCAAGAGCTAGGGTGTCGTCGTGCTAAAATCTTCGGTGTCGGTTCGCGAGTACTGGGATGTCGTAGGTTTCCGCCTTTCGGGTGTCGCCGCGCAAGAGCTAGGGAGTCGTTAGCCAAGAGCTGGGGTGTCATCGCACTAAAATCTTCGGTGTCGGTTCGCTAGTACTGGAATGTCATAGGTTTCCGCCTTTCGGGTGTCGCCGCGCAAAGCTAGGGAGTCGTTAGCCAAGAGCTGGGGTGTCGTCGCGCTAAAATCTTAGGTGTTGGTCGCGAGTACTGGGATGTCGTAGGTTTCCGTCTTTCGGGTGTCGCTGCGCAAGAGCTAGGGTGTCGTTAGCCAAGAGCTGGGTGTCATCGCGCTAAATCTTGGTGTCAGTTCACGAGTACTGGGATGTCGTAGGTTTTCGCCTTTCGGGTATCGCCACGCAAGAGCTAGGGAGTCGTTAGCCAAGAGCTGGGGTGTCATCGCGCTAAAATCTTCGTGTCGGTCGCTAGTACTGGAATGTCGTAGGTTTCTGCCTTTCGGGTGTCGCTGCGCAAGAGCTAGGGAGTCGTTAGCCAAGAGCTGGGGTGTCGTCGCGCTAAAATTTTCGGTGTCGGTTCGCGAGTACTGGGATGTCATAGGTTTCCGCCTTTCGGGTGTCGCCGCGCAAGAGCTAGGGTGTCGTTAGCCAAGAGCTGGGGTGTCGTCGCGCTAAAATCTTCGGTGTCGGTTCGCTAGTACTGGATTGTCGTAGGTTTCCACCTTTCGGGTGTCGCCGTGCAAGAGCTAGGGAGTCGTTAGCCAAGAGCCGGGTGTCGTCGCGCTAAAATCTTCGGTGTCGATTCGCGAGTACTAGGATGTCGTAGGTTTCCGCCTTTCGGGTGTCGCCGCGCAAGAGCTAGGGAGTCGTTAGCCAAGAGCTGGGGTGTCATCACGCTAAAATCTTCGGTGTCAGTTCGCTAGTACTGGAATGTCGTAGGTTTCCGCCTTTCGGGTGTCGCCGCGCAAGAGCTAGGGAGTCGTTAGCCAAGAGCTGGGGTGTCGTCGCGCTAAAATCTTCGGTGTCAGTTCGCGAGTACTGGGATGTCGTAGGTTTCCGCCTTTCGGGTGTCTCCGCGCAAGAGCTAGGGTGTCGTTAGCCAAGAGCTGGGGTGTCGTCGCGCTAAAATCTTCGGTGTCGATTCGCGAGTACTGGGATGTCGTAGGTTTTCGCCTTTCGGATGTCGCCGCGCAAGAGCTAGGGAGTCGTTAGCCAAGAGCTGGGGTGTCATCGCGCTAAAATCTTCGGTGTCAGTTCGCTAGTACTGGAATGTCGTAGGTTTTCGCCTTTCGGGTGTCGCCGCGCAAGAGCTAGAGAGTAGTTAGCCAAGAGCTGGGGTGTCGTCGTGCTAAAAGCACTTCGTTTTACTGAAATAGACACCCTATTTTGAAAGCACTTCATTTGCGACCAAGCCACCCTAATTCAAAAGTTACGACACCCGTGTTTTATATATGCTCTTGTGTAAGTTGACTCAAAACATAAGCATCAAATTCGTCCATCAAAGTTTCGAAAGGCGAACAATTCTCTCCAGGTCCTCTTCAGTATTAATAGACTGCAAACAAGTCTGCCTGATGCTTGAAGCAGCTCTTTCCTTGACCTGATTTTTCCTTGATCTTTTTGACTTCTTCTCGACTCCACTCTTTAATCTGTTCTCTCTCGGGCGACCTTTTGTCCTAATTTGTTCAGGATCTTGAATTACAAGCTTTGTACGTGGTTTAGTTGCGCAGTTGGCATCCATGGCAATTTTGAATATAGGTGTTAGACCATCCATCACTACATTAAATGCATGTTCAGACATGAAGGCTATCTCTGCGAGCTTCATCATCCGATGATCAGCAAACTATATCTACAATCATTAACATAATATTAACGATAACAAATATTAAGACATTTCAATTAAAAAATTATCACTGCGTACTGTGAGTTTCGTGTGCTTTTATCATAACCCTCAGTATTGCAGTCGAATTCGTCGAATTGGTATTTCATGTCCTTGCACCATCTCTTCAAGAAGTATTTATCTGGTAAACGAAATACGTCACTTTGATGAAGAACCAACAAGGCATGCCTACACAGGTACCCCTTGAACTGAAAGGATCGGCACTGGCATTGGACATCCTCAATATTTCTATCGTATGACACGATATAATCTTTGATCATCTCCTTGCCCATTCCATCGACTTCAATCCTTTCATACAACTTTACGGAATATAAACAACTGTTGCCAGCTTCCTTGATCAATTTTGTATTTGATGCAGCCATTTCAAGGATCTCATTCTGAAATTTTTTAAAAATGCGCATTGTATACCTTCCTGCAGCTTGTCTCTCAAAAGGTGATGATGTCTTTAGGAAAGCAATCGTTTGCAACGTCCTATTATCTTCCTCATTTTCGGCCTCGTATCTTTTTTCCAAGGCATCTTCGTACTTACTTATGAACTCCGTTAGTGTTGTCTTCGAATTTATAAACCCATCGAAGAAGTGATTAATGCCCTCGCTCCTTTGTGAAGATGACATCCCTGTTCAAAATTTGTCAACAAAAAAAAAGCGTTTAACGCGAACATGAACCAAAGACAATGACATACAAACCTGCGAAGAATGTATCCTTTAGGTAAACTGGGACCCATTTATCCCGACATTCGTAAAGGACATTGAACCAATCTATAGACTTGCATTCTTTATATTTCTCCATAACATGTGCCCACCTTTCCTCGAATGACTGTATGGTCAATGAATCATATATCGCCTCATCGAAATCAACTATAAACTTGGGATTTGCCGTGCAAATGTGGCCAATCTTTTCAGGTATCTTCTTCAATATATGCCAAAGACAAAATCGATGTCGTGTGTTAGGAAAAACTTCTTTGACAGCAGCCTCGATTGCCTTATCTTGGTTAGTTATAATGGCAATAGGTGCTTGACCACCATTTGCATCCAGCCATGTCTGAAAAACCCATTTATATGTCTCAGTACTCTCATCAGACAACAATGCGCATTCAAGCAAGGTGGACTGTCCATGATGGTTGACCCCAACGAATGAACAAAAAGGCATTTGATATCTGTTTGTCAAGTACGTTGAGTCAAAGCTTAGAACATCACCGAAGTATGTGCATGCCAATCTTGACCTTGGATGAATCCAGAAGACAGACCTCAGATGACCATTATCATTGAGGTCTAAGGAATAGAAGAAATTGGGATTTCTGAGTTGCATTTCGGCGAAATGAATTACCATCGACTGAGTATCTCCTTCTTTCAGCTTAGACTGACGTTCGCAACAAATGAAGTTACGAGCATCCTTCTCGGTGAAATCCAATTGTCTTCTGCCCCCTTTTCTCCTTGCTATGGCAGAGTATATCTGAGTCGTCGGAACATTCACAGCATGTAAATTGCTGATCTCTGCCTTCTCTGGTGTGCTGATCCTCCTATGCGACCGTAGATAACCAGTTGATGTTATGGACATCCCATGGTTATGTTCTAGAGAAACCTCATCCAATATCCACTTACCACTTGTAGCATTCAGTCTTTCTTTTATGGATGCCATACAATCAACTTTCCCAGTATCCCTATGAGTCATACTCTTCTCTGATTTTTTAGATTTTCCTTGCCTCCAACACGCCAGGTGCTTGAAGCAAAGTTGTTTTTTGTTGTTGGCCCTGCTACACACTGTTGTGATTCCAAAACCAACTCGTTTCGCGTATCCATTATAGAACGTATATACATCATCTGCTGAATTGAATTCCATTCCAGTTTGAGGAACTACAATATCATCCACTGCATTTGGAGCGATGGGTGAAGGTGCACGGTCGGGAGTGTTATCGATTTCTTTCCGATCTACAATTTCAGCATCAACTGTGAAAATATAGGCACGCAGTCATGAACAATGATATCCATAGATTTAGTTGTCAATATATGCTGACAAAGGATTAGGATTTAGGACACGAAGGTTAAAACAATACGACACCCCAGTTATAATCTCACGATGCCCTAGCTTTAAGGCGATGACACCCGTGGGTTCACTGTTAATGCACGGGTGTCGTCGCCTTAAAGCTAGGGTGTCGTGAGCTTTCAACAGAGGTGTCTCGAAGGAGTTTCGACCGAAATCCAATTCTCCCTGGGGTGTCGCGGGGATTCTCCGCGCGGTCAGTTCTAAGCACGGGTGTCGTCACCTTAAAGCTAGGGTGTCGTGAGCTTTCAACAGGGGTGTCTCGAAGGAGTTTCGGCCGAAATCCAATTCTCCCTGGGGTGTCGCGGGGATTCTCCGCGGGTCAGTTCTAAGCACGGGTGTCGTGAGCTTTCAACAGGGGTGTCTCGAAGGAGTTTCGGCCGAAATCCAATTCTCCTGGGGTGTCGCGGGGATTCTCTCCATGGTCAGTTCTAAGCACGGGTGTCGTAGCATTGATGCTAGGGTGTCGTGAGGTTTCAAGTGGGGTGTCGCGAAGGAGTTTCGGCCGAAATCCAAATCATCCTTGGGTGTCGTGAGGTTTCTCTTGGGACGATGTAAAACTTACTATGGTTTGGCTTTCCGAAACTCTCTTCTGTTCCCCATCCCTCGAAACTCAACGAGGGGGGGGCGCACCGATTCGATTCCTATGAACCGCCCACTGAGATGGTGGTGCGTGGCAATCGAAACACCCGCCAGGAGTACCTTAAATATGGATGGGGAAATGTCATCGTTAATCACCTTTTCAGCTGATCTTCCAAACTTTTTTGATACTGAGATGGCTTCTAGAGGCGAGGGGCGATCTACTGGCACCCATGGGAGCCGCCGCACAACGGTCATCGTCGATGCGGAGGTGTTTGCGTCGTCGCTCGCAATCAGCGAGCGACTCAACAGGGCGGCCGAGCAATACATGGCCATTTCAACGAGACAGATCGAGGTCCTGCTTCGGGCCAACAGCCGGCTGGAGTCGCAAGTAGAGTCCCTCCAGCGCCAGATCACCGAGGCAGCGACCGAAGCAGATGACAAGCCCCAGTGAGGGCTCATGTACTTTTTTCTTTCTTTTCTGATGAATAAAAATAAATTTTAGTAACTTGGGTGTCGCGGGCCTTCTCGCCGTGTTCAGTTATAAGCACGGGTATCGTCAGATGAGAGCTAGGGTGTCGTGAATTTTCAACTGGGGTGTCGCGAACGACGATAGCACCGACTCAGGCTGTTAACAACACCTCAGTTCTCATCTTACGACACCCTAGCTTTTAGGCGACGACACTGATGACGTGACTGTTAAAGCGGGGTGTTGCGGGGATTGTTCTCCATACGGGTGTCACGGGCCTGCTCTCCAGCATCGTTTATAAGCACGACACACCCTTTATAGCATTTAAAGACACCCCATAGAACAAGCTACGACACCCCATAAAGCAACATACGAAGATGCAAAGGTTATAAGCATGGGTGTCGTAGCGTTGTAACTACGGTATTGCGGGGCTTTTCTCCAGCATTCGTTTGGAGCACGGGTGTCATAGGCTTGTAACTACGGTGTCTTAACAGTATATCAGGGGTGTCATAGCTTTAACGACGACACTAGAGCTATATGGACATGAAATAACGGGGAATATAGGCCGAACCACTCTGACGACACCCCAGTTCATGAGGTATAACATCCTAGTTAAAAGAGTATGACATTCGTGCTTACAAAACAGTAAACTCTAAACAGTTATGACTCCCAGGATGTCATAACTATTTTGTTCTAAGGAAGTTACCGCGCATTAAACGGTTTGGTCACGCATTAACTAACTCTAACCAGAAAAAACGGTTGGTGTAATAAAGGAGCTTTAGAAAGAAGTGGGAAGAAAGACTTTTTACTTTGTGCTGCGGATGACATTTCCTCCAAAAGTTTTTGTATAAAGACTCCAGTAGCCAGGTTTTCCAGCCTCGAAGCTGAAATATTTCTTTCGACCGGGGAAGAAAGAGAGTTCTTCTTGCACATATGAAATTCACCATAAAATGGCGCTAGGATTAAGGGAAAGGGCATTTTGTCCGCACGCTAATTTAAAAAAAAAGCGAACTGCTTTAAATGGCCGTCACGTTCAGAACATAACATCAAAGCAGAGCCATACCGCCCAGCAGGTCATCCACGTAGGAGCCATGTGGACCAATCAGAAGAGGCGGTGCAGCCCACGTAGGCCTTGCTGCACCGGGGGCAGTGTACAAAGTCTTTTCCTTTCAATAGAGGTGGCATGACTTGACTTAAAGGGCATTCGATGCCATCGGGTCCGCATCACGTGACGCGCGTTCGACCAGCTCACGCAGGGCTGGACAGTGTTCCGCACGGCAAAACATCACATCCCTTCAACGGGACATCGCCGATAAAGGAGGAAAATGTGGCCTGAGGACATTTAATAGACCTACCTGATATGATTGATCCAACATCGTTAGAGAACCATGAAGAAAATGGATGGAGCTCCGCTTCGATCTCCGAAGTCCTCTCTGCCTTCGAGGTCCGTTCGATCTCAGCTCTCAGCATCCATCCATGGTATTGCTCTCGGTTTACATGCATTTTATCATAATAAGAAAGAGAACAAAACAAAAAAAGGGCCACATTGAGTGCGTGGGTTCTCTTAAGAGCCATATTTCATCATTAATGTTTGGTAGTCAAGCCAATAGACTGAAGTAGAAACATTTAATGGAATGAAGTGTCATAGACATCTCGCCTCGGCGCTCTTCTTGGCCTCGGACCTGTTTCCTTTGGCCTCGGCTCCCGCAACCACGACATATCTCTCCCACCAAAGCACTTATGGCCTCATAAAAGCCACATGCATCCACTTGCTCTAAGACATTATTGTCTTATTCTCTCCCAGGCATTTTAGGCTGCCATTGACCCCCTCGGCACTTTCAACTCTTGCTCGGCCTCGGACTTGCAGCTTCCTGAGCTCCCTTCGGCCCCTCAGCCTATTTCCTTCAGCAGTGCATACAAGTGTTCACCTACGGTCTTCTCTGAAGCTCATCCAAGGGCATGAATAGTGCCATGCAAATGAACAGTGCCTTGCACGTGAATAGTGCCATGCAAGCACTCTATAATCAATGCTCTATAAGGGACAGTTGGCTTCAACTCCAAACTGCATCTTTTGCCCCAACGGTTGTACCTTGGGACCACATGCCTAACTTTATCATCCATTGCTATCCATGCAGGACTGCAAAAAAGCAACGTAAGAGGACACGTCTGGCAAGCGCCGTAACGATCGGCCATGCCCTGCAGTAGCTTGTGACAGTTGTCCAAACCAAAATAGCACCTGCCAACCAGCTGCAGCCACCTACTCTGACGGGACACGGCTTGCAGCCTGATACGTCACATGAAGGTAAGCTCCACGGTTGTTGCCATTAATTAATGCTCTGATAAGTGATCATGCCCCAAGATTGACAGGCTCTGAGCATCAATAAAAAGGGTAAGAGGGACCCCGACCAGGTAACGAAGAACTCACTACACTCTTAACACTTATTCTTGCCTACAGAGAGTACGGCTCTAAGCCTCTTTTCTTCCCTCTTTCGAGCTTCCTCAAGCTCACGGTTGTTGCCCAGAGTACTGACTTGAGCGTCGGAGGGTTTTCGTCGGAATCTCTAGCTTTCGGGACTTGTTTGCAGGCCCATAAATGTAAGGAGCTTGTCGAAAAATTTCAAATTTATTGAAGAAGATGATCGAACGCTCACGAATGAGACCGATGATTTGACGTCTAATACGACCTTTGGAAATCATTTAATGTGGCACAGTGACGCTGCCGAATTCTTTTGACTGGAAATTGTATCGTTACGTTTACTTCTGACCGTGGAAAACGAGCGCACGTATCATATGGGAAACCACGTGGATGCACGGACTTCTTGCCCCATGAACGGATGATTAGGCTGACAGGCGCACGAAGTTGCTGACTTGCTATCGGTCATTCTCATCACTACTAAATTTTGATTGCGGCATTTATTTTTTTGATATTTTCTGTATTAATTAAAATAAAATTTCTACAATTGTTTGAGTCTACGCATAAGATTTCTACAGTTGTTTTCTTCTACGCTAACAAACGAGATATATTCTGTTTGACAAAAATCCCCGAAAATAATTTTCTGATGCTTCGCTCAGCCGCACCGGATAAAAATGGAATTTCAGGGCTTTAAAATTTTAGAACAGGCTACCAAGGATCTAAATAAAGAGAAAAAAAGTCTCCCACTTTGGGTTGCTTTAATAAGAGAAATCGTGGTTAAAGCCAAACTATAATCTCAATTGACGTGACAATTATATAAATTTTTTTTTGGAATAAATTGATTGATTTTTTAACATAATTTTATATCGAATAAAAAAATTTCAATCAAATCAAGATATGATAGTTACGGAAGAAACTTATTTTCTCATCAAGATTTCTTTACGATATCAACTTTACCATATCTCCGTATGAGATTAACTAGCTAAATCAGGTCACATTATTTACTATTTACTATTAAAAATTTAAACTTAAGTTTATGCTCAAATTACAAAAGCACTTTGAATCTTTACATGGCCGATCTATCTCGAGCTTATTTAGCTTCCCCAACAATCTGGTAATCTCATATAGGTTATTTTAGATCAAATTCAACAACCAAATGTTGGTGAGTTTAATTAGCTTAAATTACTAGCTTGGGTCAAGTTCAACAACTCCTAGATGTTGGTCTTTTAGGTCAACTTAGAATGAGCTCAACAACTCGTGACTATTGATCAATCTTGCAATTTTGCTGATCTCCAAGGCCGACATCTCCACTTCAGCTCCGTTCGGGGGCTCGGGATGACAGCTAGGATCCAAAGATCAAGCTAAAAGGAGTTTTTTTCGGTGGGGGCTCGTGGCGTTGTGTGATAGACCCACAACACATTGGGGAGCTCTTCTACCCAACGTCCCTTGCAATCCGTAGCCGAGACTTCAGTCCTTGGAGAATAATTCGGTTGGTCACTTCAGCCGCCCCGTTGGTTTGAGGATGTCCGACGGAAGTAAATCTTTGAAATGCCCAGCTCGGAGCAGAATCTCGAAAAGGTGCATTATCAAACTGACGGCCATTATCGGTGACCAGGGTGTGCGGAAGCCCAAACCGACATATGATTGACTTCCAGAAAAAAGATCTTACTTTGCTCTCGGTAATCTTGGCCAAAGCCTCAGCTTCGACCCACTTGGTGAAGTGGTCCACCGCCACCAAGAGAAATTTGTGTTGCCCGGAAGCCGGGGGAAATGGACCCAAGATATCCATGCCCCACTGGGCAAAGGGCCAAGGCGCCATCACGGGGGTCAGGTTAGACGTCGGTTGTCGCTGGATATTGGCATGACGTTGGCAGATATCACACTCTTGACAAGCTCGGCCGCGTCCTCCTTCATCGTCAGCCAGAAGTACCCTTGGCGCAGAGCCTTGTAAGCCAGGGCTCTGCCCCCCAGATGACTCCCGCATATGCCTTCATGGATCTCCCTAAGGATATAATCCGACTCCGATGGCCCTACACACCTAAGGACCGGATATGAGAATGATCTTCGATAAAGCTTCCCGTCCATCATCAAGAATCTCGGGGCCCTTCGCTTAAGCTGTTTGGCCTCCGCGGGTCCCCCGGGAGGGTACCGTCGGTCAAGTATCGGATGTAGGCATCCATCCAGGAGGGCTCCGGCTCCACTGGCAACACTCCTTCCGCGGTCTCAATGCTTGGGGCTGGTAGATGCTCCACGTATGTCCTCCCTAACGCCCCATCGACCGAAGTGGCCAAGCGGGACAGGGAGTCAGCTCTGGCATTCTCTGCCCTGGGGATATAGCTGACACGGAAGTAAGAAAAATGAGACGCCTGGGACTGCACCTTGCTCAGGTAACGGGACATGACCGGGTCCCTAGCCTCGTATTCACCAGTAATTTGCCCAGAAATGAGCTGAGAGTCGGTAAAGGCCCTCAAGCGCCCCGCGCCCAATTCCTTGGCTAGTCTCAACCCCGCCAGCAGGGCTTCGTACTCCGCCTGATTATTGGTCGCCGGGAACTGGAATCTGAGGGCGTACTCTACATCTCCCTCCGGGCTTGCAAGGATGAGCCCGGCTCCGCTCCCTTGGGAGTTTGCCGCTCCGTCCACATGCAGGATCCAATCCTCCACCTCCCCAGGGGGGTCCCCAAACTCCTCCGGTTGCGCCTCCTCCATGTCCTTCTTGGTCCAGCATTCGACTAGGAAATCCGCCAACACCTGAGACTTCATGGCTGACCTCGGGTCGGATGGACAGATCGAACTCGCCTAGCTTGATGCCCATTTAGCCAGCCGGCCGGAGGTGTCGGGGCGAGACAGGATAGCTCGCAGGGGCTGATCCGTAAGCACCACGATGGGATGAGCTTGAAAATAAGGCCGAGGCGCTGAGTAGAGACCACCAGAGCGAAGATGATCTTCTCAGTTTTTGACCTGGTCTCCGCGTCATGGAGTATTTTGCTGGTGTAGTAGATCGGCTTCTGAGCTCCGTCGGTATCCATGTGCACCAGTACCGAGCTGACGCCTCCGGGGAAGCGGCCAGATACAGGAAGAGCTCCTCCCCATTTTCGGGCTTGGATAGCAGCGGTGGAGTGGAGAGAAACTGCTTCAATTCTTCAAAGGAGCTCTGACATTCTTTCGTCCACTCGAAGCCGTTAATCTTGCGCAGCGCCTTGAAAAAGGGTAGACACCTCTCCGCCGACCTTGACATGAAACGACTCAGGGCCGCCACCCTCCCCGTCAGGCGCTGCACCTCCTTCTTGCTGACCGGGGGCCGCATCTCCAGGATAGCTCTGATCTTGTCGGGGTTGGCTTCGATCCCGCGCTGGGTCACCATGAAACCCAGGAACTTGCCGGCCGCCACTCCAAAGGCGCATTTGTGGGGGTTGAGCTTCATCTGGTACCGGCGCAGATTGCCGAAAGTCTCCCCGAGATCGACATGGGTCTTCTGCGCTGGTGCTTTTAGTCAGCATGTCGTCCACATAGACCTCCATATTGCGCCCAGCTGATTTCGAAAACCTTGTTCATCAACCTTTGATAAGTGGCCCCGGCGTTTTTCAGCCCGAAAGGCATCACTCTGTAACAGTAGATCCCTTCTCCGTGACAAAGGAGGTTGCCTCCTCGTCTACTGAGCTCATCTTGATTTGATTGTACCCCGAGAACGCATCCATGAAACTGAGCGTCCCGTGCCCGGAAGTGGCGTCCACCAGCTGGTCGATTCGGGGGAGCGGAAAGCTGTCCTTGGGGCACGCCTTGTTGAGGTCGGTGAAGTCCACACACATCCTCCAGCTCCCACTGGCCTTCCGAACCATCACGACATTCGCCAACCAGTCGGGGTAGCGCACCTCACGAATGTGGCCAGCCGCCAACAGCTTCCGCACCTCTCTCGTCGACAGCCTTCTGCCGGTCCGGAGCAAAACTCCTTTTCTTCTGCCTGATGGGCCGGCACTCTGGTCGGATGTTGAGCTGGTGTGTAATCACCTCCTCCGGGATCCCGGGCATGTCAGAGCTGACCACGCGAAGACGTCGGCGTTGGCCCGTAGAAAGGTTAGGAGCTGGTCACGGGCTTCGTCAGGAAGCGAAGCTCCGACTCGAACCGTCTGCGCGGGGTCCTCCCCGAGGGGAAGGTAAGCAGCCGCTCGGCCGGTTCCCCCCTCCTCTCCAAGTCCCGTGGGTCAAGAGTTTCGGCTCAGGCGCAGTGGCTAGTTTCAACTCTTGCGGACTGGGGGCCAAGTAATAGCAGAGCGACAACGGGCTTTGTTCTCCCTTCATCTCCCCAATCCCTTCATCGGTAGGGAACTTCACTAGTAGCCTTTTAGTGGAGATAACAACGTCCAATAGGTTTAAGCTAGGCCTCCCCAAAATAGCATTATAGGCCAGGGGACCCGGACCACCAGGAAGTTTATGGCAACCGTGCTTTGACACGGCGGAGTTCCGGCTGTGACATGGAGGGTGATCTCTCCTTCGACCTTCACAAAATTTCCAGTAAAACCCATTAAGGGTGTGATGATGGGTCGGAGAGAAGAGTTAGATAGGTTCATCCGAACGAAAGCTTCGTAGCTCAAAACGTCAACGGAACTCCCGCTGTCTACTAAAATTCTCTTTACAGGGTGTTTGGCTATTGTCATAGACACGACGACACTATCGTCCTGTTTGTTAACTACCCCTTCTAAGTCCTTTTTAAAGAAAGGAGTTACAGAATCTAGCCCCTCCTGCTGCCTTTTTGAATTATTCCATGCCTTCCAAGAAATCAAAGCTATTGTTTTTTCCGTTGGGGTGTTGTCCACGCCGATCTGAGGTGTAGGAGGCACCGACGGACCCAGAGCAGGGGCATTTCCTCTTCGAACGAACTTGCCTAAGTGACCCTACTGGACAAGTTCTTCAATGACCTTCTTCAAAAGGCGGCAGTCTTTAGTGTCATGATCGTAGTCTCTATGATACGGTAGTAGAGCTCCTTGCTGCGGGGGATCCCTGACTTCATGGGGGGCGAACGTCGAAAGTAGGGCTTATCCTCGATTTCTAACAGGATGTGAAATATTGGAGCAAGGAGAGGAGTGAAATGCTCCTTGGGAACAAGCGTCTGAGGCTGGTTGTCTGAGCGACGAGGAGGCTCAGACTTCCTGGATCGTCCTCCAGCAGGCTCCGTGGACATTGGTTTCTTGCTAGAACCTTTGTCGACCTCCCTCCTGGAAGAGTCTGCTTCGTTGGTGTGAATGTACTTCTGCGCCCGGCTCAGTAGTTTGGCGTAGGAGCTGGGAGGCTTCTTATCCAGAGAATAGGCAAATCTGGAAGGATGAAGTCCTCATTTCAGGGCTAGGGTGGCTACAGAGTCCTCCAAGTTATAAACTTCGAGTGCAGCCTCCTTGAACTGAGCAACGAAGTCCTTCAGAGTTTCGCCACTCCTTTGCTGGACATCGAACAAGCTATCAGCCACTCGAGGGATCTTCCGGCATGCATCAAAGTGGGCCAAGAAAGATTGCTCGAGTTGTCTGAAAGAGTTGATGCTGCACGGTGGCAAACGAGAATACCATGCACGCGCTGCCTTCCGAAGTGTGGCCGGAAAGGCAACACACAGGAGAGAGTCCATCGCTCCCTGGACTTGCATGAGGACCTTGTAGCTCTCCAAGTGGTCCAGCGGATCCGTCGTGCCGTCGTACGGGTCCAACTGGGGAAGACGGAACCGAGGCGAGACCGGCTCCTCCATGATGCCGCAAGAAAGTGGGGGACGGTGGTCGTAGTCCATCCCATGAGGGCTGGCGATCCAGCGACTAAGCTCCTCCAATTGCTGATGATACTCATCAAGCCGTTGCTTGGCTCGATGAGCGGCCTTCCTATCGGTGTCTTCTTTAGAGGAGTCAGAAGATGAGGATGGGAAAGACCACCGGTGCAGGGAGTGCACATGTCTTGGTTCATTCACACCACGCCGCCTGTGGGAGCGATCAGAATGGCAGGAGAGAGATCGTCGTCACTTTGAGGTCTCCCGACAGCGTGGTTCAGGGAGCGAGTGGTGGGAGGCCTCAGGAGGAGTCTTGCCCATATGAGGTTGACTGGCTCCATGACCCTCCTCATGAGGTGGAGGGGGCTGAGGCATGGCGGCGAAGCAGTGTTCCTGTAGTCCCCGCACCACCGTCATCAGATCTTGCACTTGATGAGTCAGGATGTCAAGCCGATCGGACTGGCTAGCCGGTGGTGGTGCAAGAGGCGGAACCTGGAGGTTGGCCTCTGATTGCTCAGCCCACAGAAAGTGTTCCGCAGCATGGCTGGTGGAAGCTTCCTGAGCTCGCATTGTCACCATCATCTTCTTTGCAGAAATCGAGGGGTTACAGATGCATGAGGGTAATCGCCTATCTTCCCCCCTACCTGGCGCGCCAATCTGTTGCTGCCAAATCACTTGCGGTGAGCGCCGATGGATGGAGATCTCCATAGGTCGTCGGAAGTGTAGAGGGAGCGCCTTCTTCCTCCGGAAACCTGCAAAAAGCCCCGGATCGGTGGTTCCGATCGGAACCCTCCGATGCTCAAGTTAGTGGTTTGTAGAACAAGAATTTTGTACTAGTGTAGTGCTTGAGAGAGCCCCTGTAAACCCCCGGAAATTTAATAGTGGGGAGGTTAACTCTCTGTATTAATTGGGGTGGCACCTGGTGTTATTATAACATTTAAGTCCCTGTATGCCGCTTGGATTCTCGAGTCGCGTCTGATGGGTTTCCGAGTCCTTGAGCTGAAGCGTTGCGTAGGAAATTATTTATGATGGAGGGGGGACTCCCTCCATCATCCGGGCGTCCGCTTCCATCAGGTAAATCCCTGAGAGAGAGAGAAAGCGTGAGGGAGAGCGTGAAACAGAGAGAGCGTGAGAGAGAGAAAGAGAACCAGAGAGAGAGAGAAGAGAACCAGAGAGAGAAACAGAAAGAAAGCTAGGGAGACACTGTGCGTGTGCCGGCCGATCACCTTGGTTCAGGCCCGGCGGCGTGCTCGCCGCCGCGCCAGGCCTGAGCCTTGGCCGGCAACCCCGCCGGCGCCGGGGGAGGCGTCCGGCGGGGTGGTGGTGGAGAGAGAGAGAGAGGGCCAATTGGCCCTCCTCTCGCGCGGTGGGTTCGGCTTCCGTCGGTTGGTTCGGGCCCGGCGGCGTGCTCGCCGCCTCGCCGGGCCCGATCGTTGGCCTGTCGCCTCCACCGGCGCCGGGCGTGCGTCCGGTGGAGGTCCGGCCGGCCAGGGTGGCCGGCCGTGCCGCCGGCACGATTCCGTGCCGCGCGGAGGAGTTGAGGGAGTGAGAGAAATTGAGGGGGAGAGAGGTAATTTGGCGGCCGGCCGCGGCGGCGGCCGGCTCTGGCCCGGCCATCGGCGGCCGGGCCGCCCTCAATTTGGCCGGCGGCGGCCCGGCCGCCGGCCATGTCCCGTCCCCTGTTCGGTGAAACAGGGGATCGGGAGGGGGGATAAGGCTGAACCGGGCCGGCTGGGCCGGCCGGTTCAGGCCTTTTGGGCCATGCTGTGAGCCGATTTTGGGCTGGTTTTTGGGCCCTGTAACGGGCCGAAAAATATAAAATAATTATATGGTTGGAATCTAGGTTAAATCTAGTTTTTGGGGATGATTTTACTTCCCCATTTGAGTGAGTATGGTGAGAGATATTCGAGTCCGAAGTTGGGCCCGTGGATTGGTCAGGGTAGAGTCTTAGGAATCATTTCATTATCCAGATTTTAATCAATTAATTGTGTAGGTACCCCGACATCTGATTAGATGAGATATCTGTTGGATTGCGTGCGAAGGTAAGTAAACCAGTTATCAGTTTATTAAATAAGTTATTTCAGGATATGCGTAGTTAAATTGTGAATTGTTATTGGCTAATTGTGTAAGTAGATGTACTATGATTTCATGTGTGGATGCTATGCATGTGAGATGCTGTTGCTATGCATGTGAGATGCTGTTGCTATGCATGTGAGATGCTGTTGCTATGCATGTGAGATGATGTTGCTATGCATGAGAGATGCTGTTGCTATGCATGAGAGATGCAGTTGCTATGCATGAGAGATGCAATTATTATGAAATTAATGTGATATTTATCCAGTAAGTATAATCCACTGTTTTGCTACATGATTGATGTATTGATGTATTGATGTGATGTGAGGTACTGTTATGTGTCGCCGCGGCTCTCCTTTATCATGTCATATCCTAGTATTTCGACCCTACTTCAGTAGGGGGATACTGGTTGATACATTACAGTATTTCGACCCTACTTCAGTAGGGGGGATACTGGTTGATACATTACAGTATTTCGACCCTACTTCAGTAGGGGGGATACTGGTTGATACATTATGGCATTTCGACCCTACTTCAGTAGGGGGGATGCAGGTTGGTACATTATGGAGATATTGCAGGGCCGTGGGTCACATTTACAATTACCATTGAGAGTATAAACAGTGGGTTTACTTATATAATATAATTGAGCAATTATGGATGCAAATGATTGGTATTATATTCATAAGTGCCGCCGCGGTTCTCCTTTGCTATGGCCATACACATCTAGAGGATGTGCTCAGATGAGGCATTGCAGGGCCATGGGACACGCATGATATAATACTTACATTGCATAATGGAGTGATTGTGAATGCAAAAGAATGAATTATATTTATGTGCGGCCGCAGCTCTCCTTTGTTATGGGGCATTGCAGGGCCGTGGGACACATATGATATAATATAACAATTGGAATGCTTTATATGCACTGATAATTTGCTATGGTATAATACAACAATGATGAGTGCAAATGATTTGACTTATATTTATATGTGCCACCACGGCTCTCCTTTGTTATGGGGCATTGCAGGGCCTTGGGACACATATGATATAATATAACAATGATGAGTTTACTTACATTACATGTTTGAGTATTTGTGAAATGTTTATGCATGCAGATTATTTATATGCTCATTGATTGCTATGCTATGATTGGACTGTATAACATGGTTTACTTACTGAGTGTAAGCTCACAAAATCCTTACAATGTTTTTATCAGAGCCACGAGGTTGAAGATGGATTTTGGGGTGATGGATCTTCTATTAAATAAGCCAGATCATTATTTTGTTGTAGCCCCAATATTATATATGTGTAGGGCTTGATGCCCAGACTTTATCATTGTGGTGTGTAAGGAACCATAGGTTTGTTGGAGCTTCTATAAAGTGGATTCATATGTTGATGTAACCCCTGTAATGCTTATGTGTAGGGCTTGTAGCCCAAATCTTTAGTTATGGATTGTATTAAAGACATGGACTTGAATGATATATAGGTTATTGCTTTTATTGAACTCAGTGTCATGTTTCGGGACGCCTTGCGTGCCCGGCACGCGGCGGGTTGTCACCCTAGCTCAAAATTTTTGGGTCTGGGGCGTGACAGCTTTTATGGTATCAGAGCATAGGTTATGACCCTAGGGACACGGACATATTGACATGATACAGTTATGACCCTAGGGACACAGACATATTGACATGATAACAGTTATGACCTTAGGGACACAGACATATTGACATGATAACAGTTATGACCTTAGGGACACAGACATATTGACATGATAACAGTTATGACCTTAGTATTGACATGATAACATATTTTGATGACATTATACTTAGAGTCACCTGACACACATTAGTTTATGACGATATTAACCACATCTAATTTAACAGAAAATAGTTATGGCTCGCCGTACTAGGAGCCAACTGTATGAGGAGGACTCTCTGGCCGGTAATGCTGATCAGCCGGTGGGTTAAGGAACTACTGTTGGTGTGGCCCCTGCCAACCCAGTAGGAACTGAACTACCAGCGATTCCAGTCCGAGATGCTTCAAGCTCTCTCGAGTATGGCGCAGTCTATGCAGGACATGCAGCATCAGAGTGCGCAGCGGAAGCGTGGTGGGCCCATAACCCACAGGACCTAGGTTATGATCTTAGGGGCATATGCATAATGACACTCTAGGCAAAAACTTGGATGACATTGAGACAATTATGACTTTCAAGGAATTTCATGAATTATGCTTTGGGAGCTTGAAATTTAAAGTTTAACAAGACATTAATTGAATTACAAGTTGATAGGAATTGAGAATGAACCATCGCAAGCCAATGATATTATGTGGGCTCCCTGGCTGGTAGCCTTGTCCAGTGGGAGACATGGGGGCTTCTAGAGGTTTTAGCTCCATTAAACTTGTTGGAAATCATTCGTAGCAATTTTAGACCTTTAAATAATATGGAGATGAAATTTTAATTGAATATGCAATAAAAGATAGATAAATATATGGAATAAACATAGTAGTGGAAAATTGCAATTGATGACTAGTATAACTAAACACCATATGTCCATATTGCAATTGAGTTATATGGATCTTGAGGTATAAAATTGAATTTGAATGTGGATGAATATAATGAATTTTAATTGTAGAACTTACATTATTGATATTGTAAGATTATGAACTCATCTGCTGGTTATAGGGATGATTAATATTGATAATATTTTGGGAATGGAATAGTTAATTATATATTTTTGATTAATTGCAATTGAGTACTTTCTGAATTCGAGACTGGATGGATAAATTATCAATCAGCCATGAGTGGCATATCCATATTCAAAGAAAATGAATTTTTAATTACGATAATTATGAAAGATATCTTAAATGATTGACATGATGTTCATTAGTGTTAGATTGAAGTATTCAAGAGTGAAATCAAGTATATTATGATGATTGATATAAGTGTCGTAATGATTAATGGTACATTCAACTATTCAAGAGTTAGAGAGCATTGAAAGAAATTATCTTATATCTAATTCACGAGAATTTCAAACTGTCTTATTAAGGAATCGAGAGTACCTGATATGTTGCTAACCAATGATGTTATGAGGTTGTGTTAGAGGTGACTTGTGTCACAAAACATTAGTTCATTAGAAACTTTGATCAAGATGAAGGAAGTGTCTTATAGTGTTGCTTTCATTACTCTTTGGGGTGTTCAATGTGTTTCAAATCTTTATAACTGAGGAGGTATATTTTAAACCCCGTTATGTGCTAGAACTTGAACCAATTTAACTTAAGAAAGAATTGACTTATGAAGATCAATGAAGTATAGATGACCGTGACTTTTAATAAAATTTAATTGATTATGAGAGGAAAAATTTGGATTCTATATTCTATTGGATGTATATCAATTTCGAGGACGAAATTCTTATAAGGAGGGGAGAATGTAAACCCCCGGAAATTTAATAGTGGGGAGGTTAACTCTCTGTATTAATTGGGGTGGCACCTGGTGTTATTATAACATTTAAGTCCCTGTATGCCGCTTGGATTCTCGAGTCGCGTCTGATGGGTTTCCGAGTCCTTGAGCTGAAGCGTTGCGTAGGAAATTATTTATATGATGGAGGGGGGACTCCCTCCATCATCCGGGCGTCCGCTTCCATCAGGTAAATCCCTGAGAGAGAGAGAAAGCGTGAGGGAGAGCGTGAAACAGAGAGAGCGTGAGAGAGAGAAAGAGAACCAGAGAGAGAGAAAGAGAACCAGAGAGAGAAACAGAAAGAAAGCTAGGGAGACACTGTGCGTGTGCCGGCCGATCACCTTGGTTCAGGCCCGGCGGTGCTCGCCGCCGCGCCGGGCCTGAGCCTTGGCCGGCAACCCCGCCGGCGCCGGGGGAGGCGTCCGGCGGGGTGGTGGTGGAGAGAGAGTAGAGAGAGAGGGCCAATTGGCCCTCCTCTCGCACGGTGGCGGAAGCCGGTTCGGCTTCCATCGGTTGGTTCGGGCCCGGCGGCGTGCTCGCCGCCTCGCCGGGCCCGATCGTTGGCCTGTCGCCTCCACCGGCGCCGGGCGTGCGTCCGGTGGAGGTCCGGCCGGCCAGGGTGGCCGGCCGTTCCGCCGGCACGATTCCGTGCCGCGCAGGGGAGTTGAGGGAGTGAGAGAAATTGAGGGGAGAGAGGTAATTTGGCGGCCGGCCGCGGCGGCGGCCGGCTCTGGCCCGGCCATCGGCGGCCGAGCCGCCCTCAATTTGGCCGGCGGCGGCCCCGGCCGCCGGCCATGTCCCCGTCCCCTGTTCGGTGAAACAGGGGATCGGGAGGGGGATAAGGCTGAACCGGGCCGGCTGGGCCGGCCGGTTCAGGCCTTTTGGGCCATGCTGTGAGCCGATTTTGGGCTGGTTTTTGGGCCCTGTAACGGGCCGAAAAATATAAAATAATTATATGGTTGGAATCTAGGTTAAATCTAGTTTTTGGGGATGATTTTACTTCCCCATTTGAGTGAGTATGGTGAGAGATATTCGAGTCCGAAGTTGGGCCCGTGGATTGGTCAGGGTAGAGTCTTAGGAATCATTTCATTATCCAGATTTTAATCAATTAATTGTGTAGGTACCCCGACATCTGATTAGATGAGATATCTGTTGGATTGCGTGCGAAGGTAAGTAAACCAGTTATCAGTTTATTAAATAAGTTATTTCAGGATATGCATAGTTAAATTGTGAATTGTTATTGGCTAATTGTGTAAGTAGATGTACTATGATTTCATGTGTGGATGCTATGCATGTGAGATGCTGTTGCTATGCATGTGAGATGCTGTTGCTATGCATGTGAGATGATGTTGCTATGCATGAGAGATGCTGTTGCTATGCATGAGAGATGCTGTTGCTATGCATGAGAGATGCAGTTATTATGAAATTAATGTGATATATTATCCAGTAAGTATAATCCACTGTTTTGCTACATGATTGATGTATTGATGTATTGATGTGGTGTGAGGTACTGTTATGTGTCGCCGCGGCTCTCCTTTATCATGTCATATCCTAGTATTTCGACCCTACTTCAGTAGGGGGGATACTGGTTGATACATTACAGTATTTCGACCCTACTTCAGTAGGGGGGATACTGGTTGATACATTACAGTATTTCGACCCTACTTCAGTAGGGGGGATACTGGTTGATACATTATGGCATTTCGACCCTACTTCAGTAGGGGGGATGCAGGTTGGTACATTATGGAGATATTGCAGGGCCGTGGGTCACATTTACAATTACCATTGAGAGTATAAACAGTGGGTTTACTTATATAATATAATTGAGCAATTATGGATGCAAATGATTGGTATTATATTCATAAGTGCCGCCGCGGTTCTCCTTTGCTATGGCCATACACATCTAGAGGATGTGCTCAGATGAGGCATTGCAGGGCCATGGGACACGCATGATATAATACTTACATTGCATAATGGAGTGATTGTGAATGCAAAAGAATGAATTATATTTATATGTGCGGCCGCGGCTCTCCTTTGTTATGGGGCATTGCAGGGCCGTGGGACACATATGATATAATATAACAATTGGAATGCTTTATATGCATTGATAATTTGCTATGGTATAATACAACAATGATGAGTGCAAATGATTTGACTTATATTTATATGTGCCACCACGGCTCTCCTTTGTTATGGGGCATTGCAGGGCCTTGGGACACATATGATATAATATAACAATGATGAGTTTACTTACATTACATGTTTGAGTATTTGTGAAATGTTTATGCATGCAGATTATTTATATGCTCATTGATTGCTATGCTATGATTGGACTGTATAACATGGTTTACTTACTGAGTGTAAGCTCACAAAATCCTTACAATGTTTTTATCAGAGCCACGAGGTTGAAGATGGATTTTGGGTGATGGATCTTCTATTAAATAAGCCAGATCATTATTTTGTTGTAGCCCCAATATTATATATGTGTAGGGCTTGATGCCCAGACTTTATCATTGTGGTGTGTAAGGAACCATAGGTTCGTTGGAGCTTCTATAAAGTGGATTCATATGTTGATGTAACCCCTGTAATGCTTATGTGTAGGGCTTGTAGCCCAAATCTTTAGTTATGGATTGTATTAAAGACATGGACTTGAATGATATATAGGTTGTTGCTTTTATTGAACTCAGTGTCATGTTTCGGGACGCCTTGCGTGCCCGGCACGCGGCGGGTTGTCACCCTAGCTCAAAATTTTTGGGTCTGGGGCGTGACAGCCCCATTAGGGGTTGGCTCTTATGTACCTGTTCGGGGTCCCTCTTATCCTTCCGTGATAACAACTGGGATCTTCTCTTCTGTTGAGATCGGCTTCATAAATTAACACCGGGTGGTTAGATACGTTCCGCGGATATCTGCAAGTATGCAGTTCCTGTAATTGCCCGTGATCTTGGTAAAAGTGGGTGAGTGGATCGCGTTGTATAGTTTTAAGTCCGTTCAGCATTGTAATTCGGCTTCATTATTGGAATTGCGTCAATGGCTGAGATTGGAGCAGGAATTGGAGCCAGAGCCGAGGCCGAGGCCAGGAGCCGATGCTGGGGCCGAGGCCGAAGCCAGGAGCCGACGCCGGGGCCGAGGCCGAAGCCAGGAGCCGATGTCGGGGCCGAGGCCGAAGCCAGGAGCCGATGCCGGAGCCGAAGCCGGGGCTGAGGCCGAAGCCAGGAGCCGATGCCGAAGCCAGGAGCTGAAGCGAAGAGCCGATCGAAATTATTACCCTTGCTTCGAAGGCTGCGCGCATTTGTTATAGTGCCGCGGAGGGGTGGTTACTCACATCAAAAAGATTATGTAGGTTAATAAGTAAAACTTCATTTTCATATCATCAAAATTTTATTAATGATAGCACCCTCTCATTATATACCTGTTTAGAAAATCATTTATTGTTTCAATAAGAATGATAAATATTAATTCATGATTTTTTTCAAGTCACGAATTTTAAAACAAAATAATGATTACTATGACCTGCAACTATGCCATGAGTCCTCACGATAAAATGTTTGTTTTTTTTTATGGTTATTCACAAATAAAACAATGTTTCAAACTAGCTGAAAATTGGTAATAAAATATTATTGAATAGTTATTGTTATTATAAAATATCCAGTGAAACAATATGTTGCTGCGGAAATCCGTTCTCTGACTTGGGTGCGCTCCTGGCTCCTAATCCGGACGCCGATCTTGCCGCCTCAGGGTAGAACCTGTAAGACAGTCCGCACGCAGAGGATAATGTTGGGGTTGTCCTCTATGGAGGACCCTCCAATAACCAAGTCAGTGGAAATTCACAACAAGCAAATGTAAGGAGAAGACTCTCACAGAGGAGTTCCCCTTTTGGCGGGTGTTCTCTATCGAGAGCTCCGAGCTCAGGGGGAGCTTCAATGGGGTGTCCTAGAACTGTGTATGAAAAATGAGCGTAGAAAATAGACATACCTGAGAGGCTTGAGGGTGGTGATATTTATAGGCGATCACCTGATGCCTTGGACATGCTCTAGATGAGGTCCAAAAACTGTTAGGATTCGAATCGGGTTTGTTGTGAGACTGGTGGGATCTGTATCTTGTTAGTTAAAGGATCAACAGTCGAGAGGGCTATCCGGCGCTTTGAGATTCAGCGATCGTATAGGCTCTAGGCCGCTTCCGATAGCATAGGTATGATTGCCTATGTGGATCCTTGTTTGGTTTTCATGGTTCCGCAGAGATATGGATATCACTCGGGCAGGCTGAGTTATGGATAGCTCGGCTAGCGAGGCATAGAGATCGCTCGGGCTGGGGCCGAGAGATAAGGATAGCTTGGCTAGCGAGGCATAGAGATCGCTCGGGCTGGGGCTGAGAGATAAGGATAGCTTGGCTAGCGAGGCATAGAGATCGCTCGGACTGGGGCCAAGAGATAAGGATAGCTCAGCTAGCGAGGCATACAGATCGCTCGGACTAGGGCCGAGAGTTAAGGATAGCTTGGCTTACCGAGGAATGGCTCGGCCAGGGTGGCCGCGGTATGAAGATAGCTCAGATTGTTGGGGTGACCCGACTTTGCCAAAGGGGTGGAAGTCCCGATTTCTCATTGCCGAAGGAAACATCGGCTCAGATTTTTTGAAAGGATGGGCTAGTTATGTAAACGATTCGGAGGCGCGCATGGAGTTGAGCGAGCGGGAAAAAAGGGATCTGGCTATTCTTCACAGTGGTCCGGAGGTTTCTGTCAGCACCTTATTGGCAGAGGATGCCCTTTTTGCTGCCGGACTTAGCTCTATTGACTCTCAGGGTGAGTCTTTGCTTAATATGTTTATGTGATCTTGCCATTGTTTAGCTGAACGTCTGTTATGTTTTTAGCCGAGAGGTCTATGTTTGCGGGTTGAATAATGAAGGAGCTGGGCAAGCGCCACAAGAGCTCTGGCTCGGGGGACAAGCATAAGTCCGATAAGAGAGCTCGTCCTTCCGGGTCTCACTCAAGGGAGCCCAGGAAAGACGATGCTGGTTATCGCTCCTCTGCTTCGGAGAAGGAGGAAGCGGGGACGCTAGCTGTGATTGACAAGCCCTGCCTGCCGGAGGGAGGTGAGATAGCAGAGGAAGTCGTTGGAGGAATTTCAGAGAGAGTCATCGAGGTCCCCCCTCTCCAGGTAGTGGCCGTATCAGATGATGCCAAGGAGATGTCCCCAGCACGTCCGGCTATCCCTCCGCAGAGGTCCTTCAGCCACCGGTGGTGGAGAGTCCACTGTGTGTGGAAGAGACCCCTGCTCAGGCAGAGGGGTCAGGAGAGGCAGTGGCGGATGCCGAATATCAAGTGGAGCCGCTCGTTGAAAGGCCGGCGGAGATCGTGGTTCCTCCTGCTGAGGATCCCTCTCCCATAGTTGCCGGGGATGCTGCGGAGGAGGTTGACGCTCCAGTAGAGGAAGAAGAAGAAGAACCGATGAATGAAGGGGACGTTCGGGTCGAGGGTCCTTCGGTCGGAACCAAAGCATTCAGGACCCGCATGTTAGAGTCTTGGCAGAGGACGCTGAGCGGATGGTTTCCAGGGCCGGAGTTCCTCAGGCTAGTTCTTCGGCAATGAGCTCTTTTATCCACGGCCCAAAGGTGGATGACATGCTCACTGCCTTGATGAAATCCGTTTTGTGCGCGGGGGGAAGTTCCTCGACGGGTGAGCCCATCGCCGAGGATATCATTGATGCTGCTTTCGGTCGGTTTGGAGCACGGAAGGATGTTTTTCTTATGCTTGAAATCAATAACGCCACCCTTATGACGATGGCTTCGAATTACGCCTCTCGGGTAAGTTGCTGTACCGAGGTTGTAGTTCTTGATCAGTTGGTCGGGTCATGATTTCTTACTGGTGTTTTTCTCACAGAGTGCTTTGGTCACAAGGGTGCTAACTTGGCGCTTGAACTTGGCCACTGGGGCCTGCGCTCAGGCCAAGAAGGAAGCGGCCGCCCTTCAGGCGAGGGTGGATTCAATCAGCCAACTTTCCAGGGCCTTGGCGTCTGCAAAGGCTGATCTTGAGAAGATGAGCGAGTCTTTTCGACTTGCATCTGAAAGGGCCTCTCGATTAGAGGTTCAAGTCAAAGAGCTCCAGGGTTTCCGCGAGCAATCGGATAGAGCCTGCCTGGAGTTGTCTTAGATCAAGGCTAAATATAACGACAAAATCAATGCTATGGAGCAGCATTTCAATAAGAGGTGGGGCCAGCTGAGGGCCAATCATGTTGAGGAGAAGAATAGTTGGGGTAAGAAACTGGAGGAGGAGGAGCGTAGATGCTGGCGGCAGCGGGATCAACTCGCCGATATAGAGAATAAGCTGGAGTGGCAGAGTGAGCAGATTGCTCGGCTCACCGACGATCTTGATCAGTCTCAGCAGGAAATTGGGGACAAGCAACTCGGATTAATGACCTCAAGGAGGATCTGCAACAAAATAAATCGGCCAAGCTGAAGGCCTTGGAGAAGGTTCAGGGGTTAAGCGATAAAATGGCTCGGCGGGAGGAAGAGGTATAGTGTCTTTCTATTTATTTGCTTTTGGTGCTTTTCTTTTGCTTATGGGTCAAAATGCCTTGATGTTTTGCAGATGGAGAGGATTAGGCTCGAGGTGCAGGAGTAGTTAAAAGCTTTAAGGGCGGATTTATCCGTGAGTCACCGAATAAACCTCGAACTCCAAAATCAGCTTACTTCGGCTGTGGAAGAGTACAAAAATTCTGCGCAATTCTTCGAAGAACATAGAGGGGCTTGTGCCGATGCATTTCGGATCGGAGAGGAGGAGACTCGAGCAAGGATCTCTCGGGCGTGTCACGAATGGGACTTGTCTTTTTTTGGACACTGAACATTTCGATGCTTGCACCCCGGGGGCCGAAGAAGAGGAATATGGGGACATCTCAGACATCGACCTTTAGGCTATTCTGGGCCCTAATGAGGCTGTGGCTCTTGAAGAGCGCCCTCAGCTATCTACCGAGGAATCATTTCTCGAAGTGGGCGAAGCAAGCCAAGCTCTCCCAGATGTTACCGAGGAGGTTCCTGGGACCGACCCAAACCCCGAGCCTTAAGGGATGCATATGTATTTTTCTGCTTTCATACCCGTATCTTGGCCAAAACTTTAATGAATTGATCTTTCGTTCCCATCTGTTCGGCCTTATTGTTTTAAATTATGTACCGCCTGAACGGCTGTTTCGCGTTAGAAGATGATAGCGAGTGGATTTCATGTATAACTCTCGCCTTTGGGTTGGTTTGCTTCTTTCGAAACGAATGTTTGGCTTATTCAAAGTTGAACCGATTTGCTTTGTCAAAGCCGAGATCAGGCAGCTGGTTCAGCGCGCCGAAGCATAGAATAGTTCAGCTAGATCCCTGGTAATTGTCTCAGTCGAGGCCGAGGTTGGACAGGTGGTTCTATCAATCCAAAGCAAGAGATCGGCTCGTTTAACCAAGGTATGAAGATGGTTCGGCATGATATGACTGAAAACTGCGTGAGTAGTTCGGCCGAAATTTGGCAGGCGGTCCGGTCTATGAGAAATCATTTCGTTTTTGGGTCATCCGCCGAATGACGCTTTATTTTTTGCATAGGGAATTCATCCCGTTGGCCTTTTCCAACGCGGGTCTTTTTAACGTACGAGATAAGCACTCGATCGCCATTGGAGGGTATCGTTTTTATAAGGTGATTTCGCAGACCTGACCATATCTCAAGGACTGGCAGGTGATTTCTTACATTTAAGACTCTTGATTCAAGATCAGAGGAAAATCTTTTGCCGTGCATCATGGCCTGGGAAATGCGTTTGGCGCGCATTGAAAAGCACTCTTTTCATCCTGAGACGCCACGCGGCGGTGTGGCCAAAGTGTATTGAATCCCGGGGCTTTCTGCTTTAATAGCTGCTCCCGGTCCGTTTGCCTATAAAATGGAAGGAGCGGGCCGTGTTAGGCTATCTCCCAAGACTTTCTTTTCTGTAAGTTGTAAGAGTTTTCATGGCGTCTGTTTCATTGAAGTTGAGAGCGGAGAGTCCGATCCTTCTCTTTGAAGGTTGGTTCATCCCAGATAGCTGGGGTGATGGAGAAGCTGCTGAAGAGCAGGTAGTCCTCAAGGGAGGAGTTCTCGGAGGTTATATGGAGAGCGCACGGGAGGCCCGCAGTGGTCATATGGGGAGCGCACGTATACGCTTCCTGTGTATCCTTTGTCACTCGCCATGGGGATTACGGGAAATGCAAGGCATATGCATCCCCCATGTTTATATGAACTTCACCTCCTCGCTCAGTTTGAATTCCTCTGAACTGAGGAATCTCTTTCATGTGAAAAAGGGGAGGAGGGATGTGTCAGTCTGCCAGTTCTCTGTCGTTTACGATCGGGCAGTGACTAGCAGACCAGCATCCCACTTGGGGGGATGCTTCATTGACATAAGCATCCACAGGTCCTTGACCTAGTTATGATCCCTTCACATGTTCATCCAAGGGATTCATGGATGGCTTACTTTGTTCTTTGGAACTAACCAGTGGCTCAATGGAGCTTGTCTAGTTTCTCTAATTTCTGGGGTTGGATGTAATGACATCGTCATCGACCGAAGCTGCTCAGCCGAGCTTCCATTTTATTTGTATTTCTTGTGCTTTGACATACTTGTAATGCGCCTCAAGAGGTTGTAATCTTTTCATCAATAAAGAAAGTTTTTACTCTTTCTTCCTGTGACATCTGTTTCTTTTTCTGATGCGTTTGTGTTGAGAGTTGTCGCTCTCGTTTTATGCTTTTCATTTGTAGCATAATCTTTAAGTTCAACAGTGTTTCTGTCACTTTATTTTTGTGAACATGTCACTCGGTCCTCTGTGGAGGATGTGTTTATCTCTGTTTTGGGCTGGAGAAAGGCCTGGGCGGCCGTGTGAGTCCATGTAGTATGCATGGCCCTATTTGAGGGATGAAGTGTGTATTTCTTTGAAAAGAAATAACTTGTGTAATCCTACCGATAAGTGAAGAAATGTTACTAACCTCTGCCGAAGCATAACAGGACGTCTCAGTCGCGTCAGAGTGTTTGAGAAATTACTTGGATAGGCCGAGGCTTTATATAATACGTCACTCGGTGTTGCCAAGCCTTCAGAGAATATAATACTCGATGTTGTCGAGCCTTCAGAGAATATATCACTCGATGTTGCCGAGCCTTCAAATAATATATCACTCGGTGTTGCCGAGCCTTCAAATAATAATATCACTCGGTGTTGCCAAGCCTTCAAATAATATATATCACTCGGTGTTGCCAAGCCTTCAGAGAATATATCACTCGGTGTTGCCGAGCCTTCAAATAATATATCACTCGGTGTTGCCGAGCCTTCAAATAATAATATCACTCAGTGTTGCCGAGCCTTCAAAATTATATTTTACTTGGCGCTGCCAAGGTACGGAGATCACTCGGCCCAGCCAAGGATTATAAAGATTATATTTTACTTGGCGCTACCAAGGTACGAAGATCGCTCGGCCCAGCTGAGGATTATAAAGATTATATTTTACTTGGCGCTGCCAAGGTACGGGATCGCTCAGCCCAGTCGAGGATTATAAAGATTATATTTTACTTGGCGCTGCCAAGGTACGAAGATCGCTCGGCCCAGCCGAGGATTATAAAGATTATATTTTACTTGGCGCTGCCAAGGTACGAAGATCGCTCGGTCCAGCCGAGGATTATAAAGATTATATTTTACTTGGCGCTGCCAAGGTACGAAGATCGCTCAGCCCGGTCGAGGATTATAAAGATTATATTTTACTTGGCGCTGTTAAGGTACGGAGATCACTCGGCCCAACCGAGGATTTATAAACATGCTTCTTATTGTAGCTATCAAAGAAAGTAATAAAGACAGAAGCTTTGCAAATCTTCGAAAATTTAATTCAGTAGAATGAGTAAGCTTGGGGGGGTGTGTTCTTACTGATGATAGACGCGAAGATTGTCTGAGTTCCTTGTCCAAGGAATAGGTTTCCTATTTTGATCTTGGAGCTTATAGGTGCCAGGTCTGATTACTTCCGCAATTTGATAAGGGCCCTCCCAATTAGGGGGCAGCTCCCTTGCTCCAGCGGTTTTGAGATGGATACCTTCCGAAGTATCAGATCACCGGGAGTAAAAACTTCTGTTCGACTCTAGCAGTGATAACGAGCTATTCTTTGTTGGTAGGCGGCCATCCGGATTTGGTCGTGACTTCTCGGATAAACTTGGCTGTGATGAGCTTGTCTACCTCCTCTTCAATGGCTTTTCGGTGCTCGGGGCGAAGCTTCTCTTCTTTTGTTTGACCGGCCAAAATGTTTCGTCTACGTTGAGGCGATGAACCAGGACACCTTGGCTGATTGCGGGCATGCATGATGCATACCAGGTGAAGATGTTAGCACTCATCCTAAGAAACTCAATTAGTCCTTGCCGAAGCTTTTCTCCTAGCTGCGATCCGACCTTAATAGTTCAGTCGGGCCGAGCCTCGTCAAATAGTACCCCCTCCAGTTCTTCGCCGGCTCTCCCAGTTGCTCAGTGAGATCTTCCCGAGCATCCAACCCATCTACTTTAGTCTTTCTGAACTGGAGGTCGTTAACAAAGTAATGCCGAGCTATAATCTGACTTTCTCGAACCACCCCTACCCCCCATTCAGTGGGGAGTCTCATGGCGAGATGGGGAACGAAAATTGTGGCTTTGAGAGAGATTAGCCCTGGTCCGCCGAGGATGGCGTTGTAGGGGGATCTGAGCTTGGTTACGAGGAAATCCATGAACACGTAGCCACGCGGGGCCAGGTGCCGGCTCGGACTGACAGAGTGATAGCTCCTTCAAGGGTGATGAAATCACCTGTGAAGCCCACTATGGCGGACTCCATCGGTCGGAGGCTTTCTACCCGAAATATTAACCTCCCCAAGATCTTCATCAGAGAAGGTGAGTTCATCAACTCGGGCTTTCTTCGGCAGTCTCTCCTCCTCGCCTGGCCAAGAAGATGGGGATCCGGCCGCCGTTATCACATTGATATTGCCAATAACGGGAGGATTTGGTGGTGGGAGTTGACGAGGTTCAGGTTGGCGATTCTCTTCATTATTTGGTTCAGGAGGGCCCCTAAACTGATTTAATCTGCCTCATTAGCTATTCGATCTCATTCTTGAGCTGCCAACAGTCCTCGGTGTCGTGCCTGTAGTCTCGGTGGAAACGGCAGTACTTGGTTGGGTCTCTCCGGGCTCCGTTGCCTCGGAGAGGAGGAGGCCGAGGAAGTTGACGCTCGATCTCCATCAGGATCTGGGCTCTTGGCGCGGTGAGGGAAGTATAGCGGTCGAATCTTCGGGCCGACTCTGAGTTCGGTCTCGAGGTGGCGGCAAAGGAGCTCTGTGGTGGCGAAGCGGGCTAGCGCGGCGGTGGGCTCGCTGCCTGTCCGAGCCTTTCGCCTCTTTCTTCTTCATCTGTTCGGCCTGGGCTGACCTCCTTGATTCTTCTACCCTGGCATACTTGTCCACCAGGGACATAATGTCCGACAGGCTCTTCGAGTAGTTAACCTCTAGAGCTAGGTAGAAGTCTCCCTCCTTAGACACTCCTCCGGCCAAGGCGGACATGGCCACCTCGTGATTGAGGTGGTTAACTTCTAGGAGGGTCGTGTTAAAGCGGCCGAAATAACTCTTCAACGATTCCCCCTCTCTCTGCTTAACCTTGGAGAGGGAATCAGATCTCCGCCGGTGACGACGGCTACTAACGAACTGGCTGATGAAGAGGTGACTCAGCTCGTCAAATAAATCAACGAAACCTGGTTTTAAGCTGTTGAACCAGGTTTGAGCAGATCCCCTTAGAGTGGAGGGGAAGCACAACAAAGGACTGCATCCGATACTCCATGGATCATCATGATGGACCTGAAGCTGCTCAGATGATCATCGGGATTAGTGGATCCGTGGTATGGCTCAATGGCAGGGAGCTTAATATGAGGGGGAATCACTTCCCTCATGATCCCCTTGGAGAAGGGGATGCCCTGCCCGCCCTCGGCTGGGATGGAGGAGCTTGTTTGGCGGCGTCTAACTCCCGATGTCATTCTTGTCGTATCTTCTGCATCTATTGTCTGATCCCTTCATCCAGAGTGGTATGAGGGATCGGGCGAGGCAGCGGTGTCAATTTTGGGAAGACACCGGGGAGGGGGAGTGGACTCACCTAGATCTGAGCGGGCTTTTCCCTCTAGCTCGCTGCAGCGCCGGCTTCGCCTTTGCAGGCTGGCGACCACGATCTGCCACTCCAGTCGGATCGGAAGAAGAGATCACAGGCGGGGCATGGGCAGCGGCCTCTTCGTGAGGCTAAGAAGCAGGAGCAGCAGGGCTAGGGATCGCCTATAATCCCTGGACCAACTGGGTCAATGCTTGGATCTGCTGAACCAGAGTAGCAACTGGTCTAGGGTTACCGCCGTCGCTGGTGGTGAAGGAGTTTTAGCTGGTGGTGGTAGCGGTGGTGTCGTCTCGCTAATCGGATCAAGCCTTTGAGAAGTAGCCTGATCTTGAGCCTCAAAGGTGGCTCTCCTCCGATTGGCCATTAGAGGATGTTTCCTCTGGTTCTCGAGTCTCATCTCCTGGATTAAAGCTTATGGGACTTGAGGGCCCTTCCTCTAGCGCCAATCTGTTGCTGCGGAAATCCGTTCTCCGACTTGGGTGCGCTCCTGGCTCCTAATCCGGACGCCGATCTCGCCGCCTTGGGGTAGAACCTGCAAGATAGTCCCCGCGCAGAGGATGATGTGGGGGTTGTCCTCTGCGGAGGACCCTCCGATGCCCAAGTCAGTGGAGATTCACAGCAAGTAAATGTGAGGAGAAGACTCTCACATAGGAGTTCCTCTTTTGGCGGGTGTTCTCTATCGAGAGCTCCAAGCTCAGGGGGAGCTTCAATGGGGTGTCCCAGAATTGTGTATGAAAAATGAGCATAGAAAATAGACATACCTGAGAGGCTTGAGGGTGTTGATATTTATAGGCGATCACCTGATGCCTTGGACATGCTCTGGATGAGGTCCGAAAACTGTTAGGATTCGAATCGGGTTTGTTGTGAGACTGGTGGGATCCGTATCTTGTCAGTTAAAGGATCGACGGTCGAGAGGGCTATCCGGCGCTTTGAGATTCAGCGATCGTATAAGCTCTAGGTCGCTTCCGGTAGCACAGGTATGATTGCCTATGTGGATTCTTGTTTGGTTTTCATGGTTACGCAGATGTATTTATATCACTCGGGCAGGCCGAGTTATGGATAGCTCGGCTAGCGAGGCATAGAGATCGCTTGGGCTGGGGCCGAGAGATAAGGATAGCTCGGATAGCTCGGCTAGCGAGGCATAGAGATCGCTCGGACTGGGGCCGAGAGATAAGGATAGCTCGGCTTACCGAGGAATGGCTCGGCCAGGGCGGCCGCGGTATGAAGATAGCTCAGGTTGTTGGGGTGACCCGACTTTGCCAAAGGTGATTTAGCTTCATCGCTTGGATGTCATGGCAGCTGGCTAGCAGGGTGTTCCAATGGTGTCGGACACAATTATCGATGTGGGCAATCAATAATGCAATGAAGATTTTATCCTTCATCACAATAAATAATCAATTACCTTCAAAATGATTGCGGGATCTCTTGCAATGTTCGGCTACTTGCTATCTCATTGATCGTCCCATCCACTGCCATGTTGCATGATTGGCAGTGTCTCCCTGCCACTGGGGTCCATAGATCTTACCGTCAAAATAAGTTTCACTCAACTCACTCACCATAGCCACCACTTGAACAAAGCCAGCGACTTAGACACTCAACTGGCCAGCAATATAATTAAGGAGTAGATCACTGCTCTTGAAATCAGGCAACCCAAATTGAGAGAATTTCGATGGCGGCAAAGTCCAGTTCTCCATCCACCCGCACTCTTCCCTCCATCCCTCCTCTCATCCACCTACTTCCCTTCCTCCTCTTCTCCACCTCTCTCCTTCCCGGATCCACGTCCCAAAGTACATCCCAGGAAGACGAGAAACGAACCTCCTAAAGATAAAGGCCAATTGGGGAAACCCTCCCGCTCTCAGCTCTTGGAATAACTCCACCCCTGCCGCCGATCATTGCAGATGGACGGGAATCTCCTGCGCCGCTGGCTTCGTCACCAGGATATCCCTTATCGATCAAGGACTCATGGAACGGATTCCTCCGGCCATTTGTGACCTCAGAAGCCTCACTTATCTCGATCTCTCTAACAACAGTCTCCCCGGCCCCTTCCCCACTTCTCTATACAAATGCTCCAATCTCGAGCACTTGGACCTCTCTCAGAACTTCTTCGTCGGCGAACTCCCCGCCGAGATCGACCGACTGTCGTCCCGTCTCACCTATCTTAGCCTCGCTGGAAATAATTTCAGTGGCGATATTCCCGCCTCTATTGCCCGGTTTCCGGCCATCCAGTCACTATGCCTCGACAACAATCTCTTCAACGGCTCGGTTCCAGCAGAGCTTGGCAGCCTCTCTACTCTGGAGACCCTCACCCTCGCCTATAATCTCTTCGCCCCGACGAGAATTCCTTCAGAATTCGGTAATTTGGCGAAATTAAGCTACCTCTTTATGGCGGGAATGAACCTTTTTGGAGAAATCCCGGAGTCCTTGGGGAAATTGACGGAGCTCGAGCACCTCGACTTGGCGATCAATTCTCTGAATGGAACCATTCCGGGCTGGATCTGGAAACTGGAGAAGCTAAAGATTCTGTATCTTTATAAAAATAATTCTCCGGCGAGATCAATGGCACGATCGGAGCCCTGGGCTTGGTCGAGCTTGACGTCTCCAAGAACCAGCTGGTTGGATCGATACCAGAGGATTTTGGAAAGCTCAAGAATATCTCTGTTCTGATGTTGTACGACAATGGCTTTTCCGGCGAGATTCCAAAAGGCATCGCACTGCTCCCCAAGCTGTCCCAACTCAGGCTTTCTTACAACAGGCTCACGGGGATTTTGCCACCAGAGTTTGGAAACACTCCAGGCTGTGGAATCTAGAAGTCCAGTGGAATGAAATCTCCGGTGAGTTGCTGCAGAATCTCTGCACCGGCAAGAATCTAACCGGGGTGAATGTGTCCGGGAACAACTTCACCGGTATGGTGTCAGCGTTTCTTGGGGACTGCTAGTCGCTGAATAGCATTGAACTCTACGCGACTTTCCTGCAAAAATTTGGGCGGCTCTTATACAAACTTTTATTTTATCAATTTTCAGAAATCTTAGAACATTATAGTTCTCGCTTTAGGATAATTAAAGATATACCTTCTTGTTGCCGCGAAAATTTATTCTCCGATTCGGTGCGACCCAACTCCGAATCTTGCACTTGCAAGATAGTCCTCACGCAGAGAGTATCTGGGATGACCCTCTGCGGAAGACCATCCGACGCCCAAGTCGGTAAAAATTCACAGCAAGCAGATATGAAGAGGAGGCTCTCGCAGAAGAATTCCTCAAGATGAATGGCCTCTAAAAACTCAAAACTCTGCTTGAGCTTTAATGAAGTTTTCAGTCAAAGTGTCAGTGAGAGCATACATGAGAGACTTTAGAACAAGGGTACTTGATCACCTGATTCCTTGGACGTGTCATAGGGGGTCCGAAAACCGTTCAGATTCGAATCGAATTCGAATCGGATTCGAATCAAGTTTGTTACAAGGCCAGTGGGATCGATATCTAGTTAGTTAGAGAATCGACGGTTAGGAGAGCTAGTTGATGCCTTAGGATTCAGCGATCCTACGGGCCTTAGGCCACCTCTATAGGCCTTAGGCTACTTTCGGTATCATTTGCATAATTTTTCGCTCAAAATACTATCATGAATTTGAACTCTCCAGCGCTTGGCTTCGCAGAGATGCTTGAATGCCTCGGTCTGACCAATGCATAGGAATAACTCGGTCTGCTGAGGCATTAGAGTAGCTCGATCGAGGCATTTGAATAGCTCGATTTGCCGAGGTATTTGAATAGCTCGGTTCAGCTCCGCTGTTTTCCAGATGTGACAGCTGGTTGATCGGATATCGAGATTGGTCTTGATCTTTTTATCATGTGCACGAGCGTTAGCGCAATGATAATTTTACCCCTCATCACTTCTAATCTAGAAGTCCATTGATCTAATTTGAAGAAGATCATTATAGTAAAAATTTAAAGAAAAAAGTGAATCTGAGTTTTCCTTTCTAACCTTCTATAAATCTTCCTTTGATGGATGGGAAGTAATACCAATTGTTGGGTTATAATTCTAGCTTTAGGATAATTAAAGATCTACCTTGGTCCATGGATCTAATTTGAAGAAGGTCATGGCAGTGAAAATTTGAAGATCATTACAGTGAAAATTTGAAGAAGAAAGTGAATCTAAGTTTCTTTCTCTAGACCTTCTATAAACCTTAATTTGATGGATGAAAAGTAATACCAATTATTGGGTGGAGAAAGGACCGGACTCTAATTTTATAAATAATGAATAGATACCTTCCATCAAGATACACATTCTTTCATAAGATACACACATCTCTGTTCACAAAGAATTGTACCTCTTTACAGGAGCTATGCCTATGCATTTTTTCATAAGATACAAACACATCTGTTCATGAAGAGTTGTATCTCTTCATAAGAGTCATACCTTTTCATAACCAATAACATTTTTAGCATTCAAATAATTTATTAAATCATTTAATTACTTTAAATTAAACATATGAACCACATAATTCTTACATATTAATTTGACCACCGTCACCATCCACAATAACGTCCTTTCCGGCAATCTTCTGGATATGCTCCTGTGGAATCTAAGTTAATTGGAGATGAAAAATAATAGATTCTCCGGGAAGATCCCATCGTCAGCGACGAATCTGATAATGTTCGGGGCGAGAAACAATTTATTCTCTGGTGAGATTGGTGAGATTCCAGTGACACTAGCGAGCAACAATTTATTCTCCGATGAGATTGGTGAGATGAGAAACAATTTATTCTCCAATGAGATTGGTGAGATTCCAACGATACTAGCGAGGCTCTGCCAGCTCAGTACCTTTTGACGGGAATAAAATAGGTTTCCTAAATCTTAGGACGCATAACAAAAAACTGTAGCTATCTTCTTGTGATCGTTTCCTCGTATCATTCAAGCAATATTTATAATATTTTTCTATATTAGCAGTTTAATCTTTTTGTAATACTATTATATATATTTTTCTTAGCAAAAAAAACCAACAACCCCTCTATGATATTATTGTACATTTTTTTCTTAGTAAATTGCATAATTCTTATAATATTGTATCAAAAATTGATTAATATTTGTATAAATGTATAACATATTCAATGAAAATATGTTAATTTTTTTCTTCGAAAACTTCACACATACATAGATGGAATTACTTTTCTAGTGCAAATTATATTAGTCTTTAATAAATAAATGTTAAAATATTTTTTTCTGTAAGTAACTATAAAATTATATATGATAGGTTGTTGATTAATTTATATTATTTTAAGATTCACTAAGATGAGCTTGTGTAAGCAAAGCTTGATTATAATTTAGCTTGCTTACTAGTAGGATTAGTCACATACAATATAAATATTAAATAAGATGCAAGCTTCTTGATATAGATTTTTATTAACCTCTAGTAGGATACCATGTTGTAACGAAATCCATGTAAGCTGAGTGAGTCAATGTTGCTAAACAGGTTAATGCCCACTTAGTCCATATGGAATGGGCTTTAAGGAATTTGAGGTAGAAAGGAAATTTGTCATAAAATTTCATACCAATTAAGATACTTTATACCTATATAAAAAACACAAGTTTAACCTAATCTAGGAAATTCTCTCTTCATCTTTTGAGAAATCCTAAGACTTCAAATCATTCCTTTGAGTTTCCACTATCAAAAATCCTTTAATAACTTGAGTCTCGGAGGATCCCTACTAAGGTAAGCCCTAGCACCCTTCCTCCTTCGCTTCCTTTTTTCCTCTTCAGGCTTCATTGTTGGCTTCACTAATCTCTTCGTTTATGGTAGTGTCGATCATTTTATTTCACTAGTTCTTTCTTTTCTTGATCTCATCATCAGCTTTCTATTGTTATTCAAAAATGTCACTAAACCTATGCCACATAGATAGCATCATCTGTAGAAATGAAAGTCGAAACCATGCCACCAAAGGCCAACAAGAAAGCCCCTATCAGCAACAACCTAACTATTAAGACAGGATTTGAATCCAGATCACCAATCATGGTTAAGGCCAACTAATTTAAGGAATGCAACTATAGGTTTAGAACCCTACCACATTGGTCCACAACTCAGTTCTCCAACAAATACAGCTGGTGCAATTAGTAAGGAGGATTCCAAACTCTTTACACTTTTCTAAAACAAAAGAAGGTACATGTAGCCTAAGCTCAGCATTCATGGCATTCATATAGATGCATCACTTGTTGAACGAAGTGTTACAAGTCATTTTTCTTTTGAAAGACAATTTGGCACACACCTTTGATGGGACTCTAAAGAAAGGCTTGATCTTATCTAAAGTTCTTTCTTGAATCCTAGAAGCCTCATCAAGAGTAGATGAAAAGGAAAGACAAAGTGCCATAGCTAAGAAAAAGAAAAGAAAAAAAAGGAATAAAATGTCATACTTAGAAAAAGGACTGAAAAAGAGAGATTATAAGAGTATGAAAGAAGTATGCTTTGAGAAATGATAAAGCAAGAGACTAGATATCTTCCTTTGTACTCTTTTAAAGACACATCGATGACTCATATTAATCAAAAAAATTAGTTATAAAAAATGAGATATAAGATTAAGTTTTTCTTTACACATGTTACGCCCTTATAAGTTCATGTGTAAAGAAAAACTTCAACAAAATTGTGCCTACCTCGATATCTAATGAGTGATGTCTATCACAATGCATTTAATTATGCAGCATCATCATTAAGTAGGTAGCAATAATAAATGAAAGATTTTGGCTCTTGAACTTTTTGCATGGGAATTTTAGTCTTATAGGGCATCCTGTCCACTTCTGTAACTCCTATATGCTTTTTTGAATGAATCAGCCTAGATGATAATATTCTAGCTTGGATAAGAGTTCAAACCTGACCTAAGAAGCTTTTAGTTTGGTAAATTCAAACCCAAAGCATATTACTAAGATTCTTAGCCTAACTCATTGTCATGAATCCCAAACAAACTACTCTCTCACTTGAGTTGCATACCTCAACCTCCGAATTTGATGGTATATGACGATGTAGATTTTCATTAACCTCTAGGATAACATGCGGTTATTGAATCCACGAAAGCTGAGCTAGTCGATGCTCCCCACTTAGCTGAACATAGAATAGACATTAAAAAAATTGAGGTAGAAAAAAAATTCTAGTTGTCATAAAATTTCATACCAACCAAGATACTCAACACCTTAATAAAAAACATAGGTTTAATCAAAATTAAAAGATTTTCTTTTCATTTTTGAGAAATACTAAGGTCTCAAAGCCCTCTAGTTTGCCACTACCAAAAATCCTTCGCTGATTTTAGCATCAAATGATCCTTGGGTAAGGTAAACCATAGTATCCTTCCTTTTCTGCCCTCTTTTACTTATTGTAGGCTTCGTTGCTGGCTTCACCAATTTCTCCATCCATGATGATGCTAGTCATTAGTCTCACGGGTTTTTCTCTTTTTCTGATTTTAAAATCAACTTTTTGTTACTGTTCAAATATGCCACCGCATATGGCCTGCATTACTACTCATGATGATCAATCCACTTGTTTGACAGCTATAGACATCAAGTGCTTCCTCTTATGCTCTATGATTTCCTGAATCTTTTTTTATATCTAGCAACCCACGGCCCCTGTTGAGGACCCATCTTTGACACTGTTTCTTCTTACAACCAGTCTATGCTTTTTGGTATGCACCATGTTTTCGTAAATAAATAAAGCTATACTTTTGTAAACGCAATATACGCAGCAGGATCCTTGAATCCAGTCCCGCTCACCGAATGAATCGCAGGTTTGAGACCTGACAGCTGCATAGAGGTCGTTGGACCTAATTAATAGAGAAGCTTTGCCAACCACTAATCAGTATCTAATCGCTGTAGAATTCTGAGACGACGCCTGGTTCATTGACGTACGGGGGTCACATTGTTTTGACGCTATTCCTTTGACGCTCAGCGCCTCTCCTGTTTTAAATTTTTATATTTTTTTCTCACGGAGTGCATCCCGTGATGGAGATTGCGTTCCCATTTGCGAACTTTTTGTCTCTTTGTTTGGCAGTTTGCGGCTTCGAATTGGTGCAAGCCACTTGAATAGCATCGCTCCAACCTAGAGGTGGACCTTTTTACACTAAATTAAACAAATGTAATTTAGCAAAGAATGAAACTTAATTTAATTATGATTCCCTAACTTCGGCCATTCGGTTCTCTTTATTTATTTATTTTTTAACCTAAATGAAAGTTTATAGCAGTTAAAAAATGAGAGAGATAAAGAAAATCGAATAGTCCATCCCTAAGAAGCCACACCAAAATTAGAGTTTATGTTTGCCACGCATCATTTAATAACTTTTCGATTTTATTAATTTTAATAGAATTTTTGACTCTGATAACATAGTAGCATCCGTGCAATATATGGATGTATAACTAGTTTTAGCCGAAGCTAGGTAGTGGTCCCTCATTAAATCAATGGTTTTGGATGGCATGCCCAACTGACAAAAGCCGTTGGATGTACTTAAAAGAAGAACTTATCATATGCTGATATTGCATCCATGAAGAAATGTTACTTGCGGAAACTATAAGCATCATATAGTTTTCAACGTTAACGTCAAGCAAGCGCTAAACCACCACTGCGTCTAAGCTTCTAAAAATTGAACATGCCCATCCGTGACCTTATTTTTCCTTTTTTTTTATATCGCTTTTGTTCTAGAAGGCGGTTTTCTAGAAGCGAGTAAGTAAAAAATCTTCTTCGATTTTTCCTTGCCATCCCTTTCCTTTTAATTTATCTATTTAATTTGTCCAAAAAAACACAAGTAATACACCTGGATGGCAAATATGGATTTGATTCCCAGATCTGGCCGCCATGAAATGCAATACCTTGTTGGAAAACCAACTGGTTGGACCCCCAGGCACGCCGAATTGTCTTTTTTTTATAATCTTTTTCGCATTGTCTTTCTACTAGAAGGAGGCGCCACTAGTCAAATCCTCTAACAGCCCCCCCCCACCCCCACTAGGGGTGCAACTCGAGCTCATGAAACTCGGATTTTTCTCAACCCTAACCTTAACCCTATTTATAAAATGTCAACCCTAACCCTAACCCTATTTGTAAAACCTCAACCCTAATCCTATTTTTAAAAATCGGTTCAGGTTGAGTTTCGGATTGGAATTTGGGTTGATGAGAAAAAAAAATAAAATACATTTTTCAAAGTAAATAAACATCGAATTATGGATCCCAAAGACAGGAAAATAAAATCCTTTACTGAATGCATAAGCTGGACTTGAGGCTTTAACATTGTATTAAAAAAAAAGTTTTACCTGAAACAAAGAAGAGGAGGCAGGAAGTGAAACGAATGGTCCACCTTTATGTTTGTCCTTTTTCTTGCATGCGACCGACGGCCTTGCCCTCCTCACCCTCAAGTTGGCTATCTCGTTCGATTCGATTGGCTCCTTCAACGTCCCCAAAAATTTAGTGCCGATAAGTTACCTCCGTTCGAGTAACCTTTGGGTTCGAGTTATCTTGGGTTCGGGTTGTGGTCAACCCTAACCCGGATCAATTGCAAATCGGTCCGGATTAAACCCAGGTCTTTCGGGTTTGGATTGGGCAAACATGAGTTTAAACACTGTTGTAAATCGGGTTCGACAGGCCGGGTTCATGTTGAACCCGGCCCAAGTTGCACCCCTACCCCCCACCTTCATAAAAAAATGATAATAAAAATTAAAAAATCGATAATGATATTTGTTTCTCATCCGGCACGCCGGATCTGGCTGCGAGGGAACTATTTGCGATCCTATGCATTTTTTATCTCTTTTGGCAGTGTTTGGATGCCCTATTCCTATCTAGAATAGGGCCTTATTCCACCTTATTCCCCAAACAGCCTTAAAAAGGCACATGGGTCCCATAGAAAATCTTATTCCTGTCAATGCTGGTATTTTCGTTTTCATATTACATGGTACCCCTGGAATAGCTCGTATTCTCACTGTAGCTATTCCAGGGGCACCGATGGAAGGGAAAAACAAGTTTTGGTGGGCTTTGTTCTTCATCCTTTTCCTCCGACTAGGGTTTGAGAGCGATTCGACATCCTCCATTCTGAGCCTTGCTCTTTTACTCTGATCTTCTTTCTTTAGATCTCACGAGAAGCCTCTCGACTTTTCTCTCCGCATTAAGGAAGCGAAGCAAGCGGATCTGTGGCCCACTTCCCGCTTCCGTCTTCATCCTCTTCCCCAACACTAGGGTTTGAGAGCGATTTGGTCTTCATCCACTTTATTTGCTCTTCCACTCTGACCTTTTCTTTCTTTGTTTCTTGTGAGATCTCAACTCTTCTCTCCGCATTAAGGAAGCGGAGCAAGCAGATGGTCATTACCCGGCTTCGATCTCTTCTTCTCTCTTCCTCGCACAGATTAGTGGTAAGCTTTGCTACCTCTTGATTTCCTGATTTTGTTGGAACTATACGCCTACATTTCAATTGATTTGTAGATTTTTATAAGGGTTTTATCTGAGATTGGTGATCATGGTTAGGGTTTTGTTGAGAAATCCGTGAGTTTTAGGCGATGATATTACAGTTTGTCGGGATCTAAGAGGAGCTCCTAGCGTTGTTGTTCTTTTGTTTTTCGGATTTATGCCTGGATCTGGGGTTTCTTGCAACTCTTGTCTGGTTTATCGTGATTTCAGCTTTTGAAAGAACAAGTAAGATAAGTAGTAAATCTTTCTCATTTCTATATTGTGTTCTTAAAATCATAGATCCAACCCTTGGATAAGATTATCCAGGATCGATATTCTGTGGGAAGCTATGGTGGCAACTCAGTAAGCATGGTAAACTTGAGGCACTGCCAAATTATATTGCATGACTAATAAATTTTTTTCGGATAGATTTAAGCTATATAATATTACATGCAGCAGCAATTGTTACGAATATGTAAGAGATTCTTTCTTGGAAAATTAAATGACTCCGAACTTATTGCTTCAGATGGTTGATCTTCCATGTCTGGGAATTTACATATCACATTTCCATGTCATTCATCTTTTCAACCACTAACTTGGAAACCATGACAACATGAACTATTTCTATTAGGCTACATTTTTATTTTTTTTGGGTGAATAGAAAATATCATCAGTCAATGATAGGTTTCAATCGATGTTGCCACATTTCTAAGATTTATTTTGCCGATGGAAAATAAAGATATACTTGCTAGCAGTTTTCTCTGTTTTCTCATGGTGGTTTTTTAGTTTGGATTTTCTATTCCTATTGCATTGTTGGTATTTGCACTAAATAAATGGTTAGCTTCTGCCTCCACTTTTTAGGTTCGTTTTCAACTTGGTGGTGCCCTTTGTCATTCACTAAAACTTTTCAAATCAAGACAGTGCCAAAAATCTGGCTCATTATCGTACTCTATTAAGATATGCAAGTATAAGTTGTAGATTAAGAATCAGCACTATATACTTTGTTGATTTGAGATAGAGTTATTGTAATTGCAACTACACGTCTCGACACATACACATTTATGTCATCAATGATTTTCTTGTTTTATAACATGTGTTTGTTATCGTTTATGTTTGCTTCATTTGTCAGCCCATTGTAACAATAAATATTACCATTTCTAACAATTGATCAAGTTTTCTAGTCCTAACGATAAGATGACTAAATCGAAAAAGGACAATCAACCTGTACATGCAAGGGAAGGATCATCTCATTCTAAAGCACCTAATTGGATAGATGTTCTTGATATGATAATGCTTGCCTTGATGAGGCAAGAGAATGACGAATGTAACTGTTGCAATGGTACTTTCTCGCAAGAAACATAGAAGAAGATGACCAGTATGTTCAACGCACGGATGAATAAGTCATTTAGTTATAGAAACCTTAAGAATCAGTTGAAGGTCCTGAAGAAGATATTCAACTTGTATTATAACTTAGCTAATTGATCTGGTTGGGGATGGGAACCTGTGCTAAAACTTCCCACATGTGGTGATGAACATATATGGGAGGAGGTCATCTCGATGAGTGATCGATTGATGTTGGTATCATACATTGCTTGCATTAGATAACATTCTAGTAATTAAGTTTAAATTTTTCTTAACAGGTTAACAAGGAGTATGCTCAGCTTAAGGGTAAGTCATTTCCTACATATGATGACATAGACATCTTCTTTTCAAAGAATACAGCCACTGGTAGACGGAATGATACATCTGCTATTCCAGAGGGTGTATCGGACAATGATACCTCGGAGAACAAGATGGATTGGATAAACTTGGATGACATCGATATCGGGCAACCATCACAACAACATGGTGGAGTCTCAATATCATCATCCGATCCTTTTGATCACCTAGTTGATGATGTATCTCCAAACAACCCAACTACATGTGCCTCGACCCTACCCACTGAACCATCTTCTAGTAGTGGAAAGAAAAAATTGTAAGCCTCCACTACTTCTACAGCACGTAGGACTAGGCCCACAACTGATGCAACTGATGCCTTTTTAATTTGGTGGATCAATGTAGAAAGAGATTGAAATTGCTAATGAGATCCTCTGAAGAGATCAACTTGCATATCCTACGATGTACTCTATTGATAAATGCATGTAGAAGTTAGAAAGTCTCCCTTGGATTACAACTGAATGTATTCTTGCTGTAGGGGAGAGTTTAAAAAATGAGATTAATAGGTGGTTCTTTATACATTATGAAGGGCCACTACTGAAGTTTGGCTTAATAGACAAATGGCTGAGTTCTGCCATGTGCCACCTTCAATGCCAGTCCCTTCTGCAAGTTATGCTTCTGTGCCTAATGTCATTATGCCTCCAATGCATGGCATCCATCAAGGTGGCCCACCTATATTTGTGCCTCCTCCCATACATGCTGCTACTCCATATGGACCTATTCCACTCATGCAGCCATTATTCAGGCTAAGCAGTGAAGATAGCATTTTTAGGGTCGTACCCTTTCTCCTAGTGGCACTTTGAAATAATTTGTTTGTACCATATCTGCACCTTCGTCTCATCCAATTGAATTTGGCTGTCATCATTGGCCATAACATATATCTCTATAGTAGTAGTTAAGGAATGATATTTTGTGATAAATGACTCCTATATATGTTAAACCATATTATGTGATATGTTAACTTATGTTTGACAAATTTTGTTGTAGAAAGGAAGATTGTCGTTAATTTATTGCAATGTATGTTAGAACACACTTTGTCTTTAAATGTTGGCTATCAACACATAGTTATGCATATGGTTGTATCATTAACTCCTCTATTTTTGTAATAGATGGATACCTTGCATGATCTTATGACGTTTTTAATAGACGAGGACAACTTTTAGCAGGATGTCATAACTGTACTGATAAGTAATGGCATCATTGATTTGCAAAATTATAATGTTATTTCGAAGATGCTATATCAAACTCATCCATTCTTGGGTCACAAACTCATTGCAAATATTTGAATGGACATCTAGATAGAGGTTATGATCACTTTAGGATGACAAACACTATGTTCTTCAAGCTAGAAAAGTTGTTTGTCTCACATGGCTTTGTAACTAGCACACGCAATGTTACGGTACAGGAGCAACTTTCTATTTTTCTTTACGGCATAGGTCATGGTGTGACCAATAGAGTGTTGGCTAAAACTTTTCAACACTCAGAGGATACAATATCTCGATATTTTAATAATGTACTAAAAGCAATTTATTTACTGAAGCAAGAATTTATAGTTCAACCAGGTCAGGATACTGGTGTGCACCCACCGATCCGTGAGAACAACCATTTCCATCCTTACTTCATGGTACATATGGACAGGATGAAATTCTAGTTTTTAATTTTTAATTTGTTAACTTGTCTTTGATAAAGTTGGTCGCATCATAGAATGCTATTGGAGCGATTGATGGTATGCACATACCAGCATTAATTAAGAAAAGAAAACAAACACGCTTTCATAATCAAAAGGGCATCATTTTCCAAAATGTAATGGCTGCAGTGTCATTTGATCACTCTTTCCTTTTTTGTTTGCACTAGATGTGAAGGATTTGTTGCCGACATGAGAGTCTTACGTTGGTCTGTCGAGTCTGGAGGCTTTGTTGTACCAAAAGATATTTATTATTTCCTATCAAATTGATTTTATATTTTAATTAAAATTTTGAGTGGTTTAAGTAAAGGCATTGTTGTCGTATACAGAAAAATATTATCTTGTTGACTCAGAATATGTCAATACAGATAAGTTTCTTGCCCTATAATGAGGTAATAGGTACCACCTAAGTACGTTTAACAATCCTAGGACTCAACGATATAACAATTGTTGAGACTTATACAACCATCGATATACTTAACTCAGAAATTGCATAGAGAAGGCCTTTGAATTCTTAAGAAGTGATATAAGATTCTTAGAAGTCCCATCCCATTTTCCTTCAATATTCAGAAACGTATTGTAATGGCTTGCTGCATTATTCACAACTTCATTCGACGCACCCAAGGAAACGACAAATACTTCAATATGTCAATTGAACCCTTCCTGTTGATCATGATGAAGATGATATCGATCCTTATCTCATTACAGGGGATGACGAATCCCGAAGAGATGATGAACTACGCAATTCCATAGCTAATAGGCTATGGGTTTCTCGTAACACGCGAAGTATGTCTAACATGCATCCTTTTATTATGAACAAATTTTTCCTTTAATTTTATAAGTTAGTATATTTACCATGATTGACTTTATTAATAGCATGATTGACTTTATTAATAGCCTAATGTCTTTATGTCATCTGAGTTCCATATTGGTTTCACTGTAATGCAGAAAATCAAGATGCATGCTTTAGTAATGTCTTTCGAAAGTTATTATGTAGTTTTTGAGGGCCATAGATGAGGGATCTATGAATCCTGGCCTGAGTGTCAGCGCGAGGTTACCGAGTTTAAGCATGCCTTATACAAAAAGTTTAAATGTAGACAAGAGGCAATTGATGCATTTCAGAATTATCATCAACCTCCTGATTATCGATCTATCGGAAAAATTAATGATATGGAATATAAACGAGGACAAAAAGATATAGTCATGGTCAGGAATCTGGGTGCACCTTTAAAAATATTTCAATTAGTTTTTGTATCCTTTGTTATAGGCTTTGTACTTGGGTTTCAGTGTGGGCATACTTCATTAATGCTTTGAGATGGTTATGACTACTATATCTTGTTAATGTCATTATTGCATGATTTTCTGTAGAACTCTTATCTTATAACTATGTATTTTAATAATTATTTGCTGCATCGGATATTTGCATATATTATTTTTTGGCAGTTGCAGTGTCATTGAAAGAGTTTCAAAAGTATGTTATGTCAATACTCATTTTGTTCTTTAATTGTATTCTTGGTAGAATATTAGGCAGGCATGCACTTGTTTGAAGCCACATATTTTGGAGCTATTTTGATAATAATTTGCTGAATTATAAAATTAACCTATCAAGCTTCGTGGTTGTTGCAGTGACATAGATTGAGTAAACTTCATTGCTTGATCCTTGCATATATGAAGTGTCGGCTATGAAATCATGACTTGAAGGGCATTTCTAAAATGCAACCATTGTGAAGCATCACAATTTAGCACTCTATCAAAACCGAGGGTCATGATGTTAGGCAGAGTCATAGCATTTCCTAAATTGGATGCATGCAAATTGTAATCGTCAGGAAATAATAGCTGATAATGCCTTCCTGAGCCAACTCGATCTATGTCTCAACATCTCACAAATGGATTATGTCGGTACGTAGCCTGAACAATGATAAAATTGGATTTAGAATCAATCATCCATTAAATAGTATGTAGCTATGTCATAATAGTAGGTAGCTATGCCATAATAATGATAAATGTTATCAAATCTGGTTTCTTTTCGGGAGAATTGGTCTATTTCTTGTACTATTATCTTGATATGTCTCCAAGGAACTAGTTTCTCGTTGAACTCATTCCTCCTTTTTCATCACAGTTGATATATTTGAGTGTCAGTTGGGTGTTAGGGTGGGCTGCCTTGTGCTGCTAGTCTACTTTTATATTTGGAAAATTTATTTATGGCCTGACATGCCTATGTTTTGAAAGCTGCCTCTTATGGATGACTTTTGGATGCATGGCTATTTATAATAGTCATATGATGAAACGTAAATACAATGTTCTGAGTTCAGAATTTTGATGAAAATTTAAGGATTTTGAGTACACTTCATTGCTTGATCCTTGTGTATATGAAGTGTTGGCTATGAAATCATGACTTGAAGGGCATTTCTAAATTGCAACCGTCGTGAAGCATCACAGTTTGGCACTTTATCAATGCCAAGGGCCATGATGTTAGGTAGAGTCATAGCATTTCCTGAATTGGATGCATGCAAATTGTAACCGTCAGGAAATAACAAAGATTGTCTCATGTGAGCTGAATTCTTTCTTATATTTCTTGTTGAAATCAATGATTAATGATCCACTCCACAAAACTGATACATAAGGAAATTCTTTGTGAGCTTCTATCATTTTATGAGCATAAATGTGTGGAAGAAATACTATGTATTTGTTTTACAGTTATGGAATCCTTTGATATGTGCCATTGGTATGACTGCTGTCAGGTGAGTTCTTTCTTGACTTGCTTTTGATGTTGCCATACATATGGATTGAGGACCATAGAACATCGAGTCAACAGATGATTTCTCCCAGGCAATGTCACTCGAGTTTGCTAATGTTTGATTATCTCTGCAAATTAAATTTTTGTATTGAACTTATTTGATAGTTTAGCATACCTCCCTTGCAAAGCCAACTGATGACATTTTCCCCCTCTAATTTCAGAGTCTGGTTGAAATTCTTGCATAAAATGTTAGATATATCTGAATGATTATTTTGTTTCTTGCATAAAATGGCATGGATTCGTAGCTTTATGCAAGCCAACTAGATTCGTAGCTTTATTGGCACATACTTACATTTAATTGTTTCTTATTAGGATTTAAGAGAGAGATTGGTTTGTTGTCAACAATGAGTTGGCTTTGCTTGTCTACTTGAGCCTAGGCATGGCCAAAGGTTACAAAGAAGTGAGTAGTTTATTTACTGCATGCTTTCATGCTTTCTAATATCAAATGCTAATTGCTACTTGAATAGGAATATCTTATGTTTTTGTAGCATGTTTCCTTCATCACCATTCTTTTTTGACGTTGGAGGTGAGATTTATGACACTGAGAATGATTCATGGGTGGAAATGCCAGCTGGTATGAGAGAAGGTTGGCCTGCAAGGTAGGCAGGGACAAAGTTAGGTGTGGTCGTTAATGGTGAGCTCTATGCCTTAAATCCTTCTAGTTCTCTAGACAGTCGTGAAATAAATCTGTATGACAACTAGGCAGATGTTTGGAAAGTTGTCATACAAAAGGTCCCCGTACTTGCTTGCTGGTTTCTTTGGAAGCTCCATGTTATTACAAAAGATGATGAGAATTGTATTGCAATATTGCAGGCTGACTTGCAAAAACTTGCAATCTTCCCCTTCAACAATCAAGCTCCAACTTCCAGCTTCTCACAGAGAACTTCTCACCTGAGAATCATGTTTCTGTCGCAGATGAAGAAACTGACATCCGGAAGATCATTGCTTCTAAGAATTTTGGGGCAGCAGAACTTGTAAACTGTCACATCCTTGTTGTTTGACAAGTGCAGAAGTCATGCCATCCAGATCCATCTTATATATGCTTCTCTCTCGAGGTGTAAGTGATTGAAAATGCGTTAGGTGGGTGAAGAGACGTTTCTTCCATGATTTTATTCTGCAAATAATGCTTCATGTACAGGGATAACATTTCTAATTTGAATTGTAAGGGATTGTTAGAAGGTGGGACCTCCTGGAAATCTTATAGCTGTATCATTGGGAAATGCGGCATATTAAGCTTTTCTATAATTATTGGAAAAAAATGTTTCTTTTATACATCTTGCTGTCATTAGGTTGGACTGTTGCTTATGCTTGTTTCATATACCAGTGCACAGGGTCTCCTTTCCTAGATAGTTGCAGTCTGTAGACAAAAATATAAACATGTACAAATGGATTATCCTCCGGTTGACACAATTCACATTAATCAACTAAGCAGTTGTATAATCAAGCTTGAAGTTTGGGACAGTATTTGTCCAAATGGAATGATTTGAGATTCTTGTAATTATATGAGTGTTGGTTGCATCAAGCTCCCTTGGTGTTTAGATCATCATCTTCCAAAATCTGCTCATTAATGTAACATGCTAGAATTATTATATGCTAGAATCGTTATAATGTTTGATAGATTTGCTCACGAGCTATCAACGACGTGGTGCCCGTCTTGTACTTTTTATTAATATCAAATCTAGTGTTCTTTGATTGAAAATATATATACTAGTTTCGGATTCCCAAATTTTAAGTTTTGTTCCCAAATATTTAGTTCTAAACTTTTAATTTGTTGCATTATACATTAAGCTCGAAGCCCCCTTCGCTTTTCGAAGTTGCAGGTACATGGATATTTAAAAAAAATTCAAATGCTGGTGTAATTATTAAGATAAGTAACTATATAAACTTATTTTTTTATATTTATTTTTAATGTAATTTAAAATTAAATTAATTTAATTTAAATAAAAATTAAAAATTTAATAAATTAATATGCCAAATTTTAACAAAATAAATGATTTAAAGCTATAAATTAGAAAAGGATGAGACAAATTTTTTTAAAACATGAAGATTGTTGTTAACAGAAGGAAAATAAAATAAAACTCTCATAAATAGTATCCTTCTTGGAACATACTTAAATAATATTTAAAAGTTAAACATGATATTAAAATAAAGTTATTATTTTATTAATAATAAATAATTTATTAAGTACGTTCTTATTTTATTTTATTAATATAAACAATGTATTAAGTAAGTTCTTATTTTTAATCCAAACATTAAAAAATTATTTATTACTTTATTTATTAATAAAAAATAATTTATTAAAGTCATTACATTAAAATTAAATTAATAATTTTTTTTCTTCTCATTGGGTCAAGGGGAATGTTTGGGATTTCTAAAAAAATTCATCTATTCTTTGGAATACATGCTTATTCACATGTCATCCAAACACCATTTGAATAACACTACATTAATTATACTGGAATAACATGGAATTCCAGATTTTCATCCAAATAAAAATCTGAAATAACAAGGGGAATAAGCTATTCCTATTCCCAAAATAATTTTTTGATATCCAAACACTACCTTTATAACTGGCTTTGCCGATGGAAAAGGACAACTATTCAAAGCATAATTGTCAGAATCAGATCGAAATTGGCCGATTGAACCGATTGAATCAGAACCCAAAGGTCAAGTCAGTCTGGTTCTAACATAAAACCGGATGTGTAAGTGGTCCTGAATAATTCAGCAACCCATTCGATTTACCCATGAACCGATCAATCCAGTTCAAATCAAATTAAATCACAAGTTTTATTATTATATTACTTTTAAATTTTTTATTAAAAATTAATTTTTATTAATATAAATATTTTTATATTAAGATGATTGATCGATAATTCAGACCTAGCAACTGAATTAGCGACTCAGCGATCCGAATTTTTGATCGGGTCAATGTCCGGACATATGATAACCATGATTCAAAGTCGTCTCGTAGACTCGCTAGCTTCAATAGAGGCGGCCTGACTTAACTTAAGACATGACGGGCCTGCGACCATCTCACGCAAGGCTGGAAGGCAAAAAATCCCATCCCTTCGATGGGACCTCACCAGTCAAGGAGGAAAATGTGGCCGAGAGGACATTTAATAGAGCTACCTTTCGAAATCATTTAATGTGCAAAAGGGACGCTGCCAAATTTTTTTGACTGGAATTATATCATTATGTTAATGTCTGACCGTGGAAAACGAGCGCACGTATCATTTGGCGACCACGTGGATTGACTGAATTCTTATCCAATAAACGGATGATTAGTCTGACTGGCGCAAGTTGCTGACATGCTGTCAGTGCTTCTCACCATCCCTAAACATTGATGGCGGGATTTATTTCTTCGGAATTTTCTGTGTTAATTGAAATAAGATTTCTACTGTTGTTTGCCGAGTAATTTTTTAAACCGATGCTTTTTAGCATCGATTTTAAAATAACGAAGCGAAAACAAAATATATTGATGAAATGGTGTTAAAATAAAAAAATATTATTTTAAATAATATTTTTTACTTCCATGTTATCATTCCTCGGCTCGGTCCCATCAGTAGGGTTGCTGACGGGACGAGTAAAAATCGCCACTCCCCATCAGCAAGGTTGCTGATGGAACGAGTAAAAATTGCCACTTGGAGTGACGATATAATGTGTTGAAATCGCCACTTGAAGTCGCGACTGTAAGACCAAGTAAAATCGTCAAGTGGCGATTTCATATGGGTTGAAATTACCACTTGAAGTGGCGATTTTAAGTCCAAGTGAAATCGCCACTTCAAATAGCGATTTCAGTTCAGTTGAAATCGCCACTTCAAATGGCGATTTCTACATATTTTCTCTAGTTTAATCCGAGCGCGATCCCTTCTTAAACGCTCGGAGCCTCCAGCGATCCTAATACTCTATTATATATTATCTTGTTATATCTATTATTTTGATAATAGATATAATAAGATAATTCTGATTGTTATATCTATTATCTTGTTATAATAGATAAACAAAATAATTTTAATTAACAAGATAATAGATATAACAAGAATTTGATTAACAAGATAGTAGATATATCAAGATAATTTTAATTGTTATATCTATTATCTTGTTATAGATAATAGATATAACAAGATAATTATTAACAAGATAATAGATATAACAAATAATTTTGATTAACAAGATAATAGATATAACAAGATGATTCTGATTGATACTGAATCATTAACTACCATCTAACCCCTCTTTTGATTTGCTTGAAGATTATGCGAAGCGAGGGATCCGTAGCGTTTAAGTCCCGTAAGAGATTAAGACCACGACTCTTTTGATTTGCTTGAAGATTATGCGAAGGGAGGGATCCGTAGCGTTTAAGTCCCGTAGGAGATTAAGACTGCTAGAAAGTCCATTTGGAGTGGCGATTTCGGGATAGAAATCACCACTTCAAGTGGCGATTTTAACTCAAATGAAATCGTCATTTGGAGTGGTGATTTCATTAAATTAAAATCCCCATTCCAAGTGGCGATTCTACCTCAGTCCTGTTGATGGGACCGAGCCAAAGAATTATGACGTGAAAGTAGAAAACGCCATTTGAAATGATATTTTTACTTTAACATAATTTTAATAAAATTTTTATTTTCATACTTGTGTTTTAAAATCGATGCTAAAAAATATCGATTTAAATTTTGACATGGATTTAAAAAATTGCTCATTGTTTGCGTCTATGCTAACAAACGAGATATATATTTCGTACACTATCTGTTCGACAAAAACCCCTCAAAAACAATCTTCGATGCTCCGATCAGCCGCACTGGACAAAAAGGAATTTTAGGGCTTTAAAATTTTAGAACAAGCTACTAAAGATTTAAATAAAGAAAAAAGATGTCAACCACTGGGTTGCTTTAAATTGTAATCTCAATTGACGTGACAACTATATAAATTTTTTAATAAATTAATTAATTTCTCATTGTAATTTTATGTTAAATAAGATAAAATTTAATAAAATTAAAATAAGTAAGTAGTTACCGAAGAGAACCATTTTCGTATCGAGATTTCTTTTTGATACTAACTTTGTCATATGTCATTATGAGATTAATTAATCAAACCAGACCACATTATTTACATTTACTTTTGAAAATTTAAACTTAAGTTTATGTTCAAATCATAAAAATATTTTGAATCTTTATATGATCGATCTATCTCGAGCTTATTTAGCCTTCCAACAATTGAATGTTGGTCAGTTTAATTAGCTTAAATTGCTAGCTTGGATCTGTTACCGTGGAAATTCGTTCTTCGACTCGGGTGCGCCTTGGCTCCAGATCCAGACGTCGGTCTCTTCTCTCGGAGTGGAACCTGCAAGATAGTCCGCACGCAGAGGATGTTTCGAGGGTGGCCCTCTGCGGAAGATCCTCCGACGCCCAAGTCAGTGAAGATTCATAGCAAGCAGATATAAGAAGAAGGCTCTCACAGAAGAATTCCTCTAGATGGGTGTTCTTCCAAGAGCTCGAAGCTCTGATGGAGCTTTAATGAAGTTTTTCAGTATGAGAGCTAAGGAATACGTGCGTAATTGGGGGCTGTGGTATTTATAGGCGATCACCTGATTCCTTGGACGCATCACAGGAGGGTCTGAAAGCTGTTAAGATTCGAAATAGATTCGAATCAAGTTTGTTACGAGGCCAGTAGGATCCGTATCTTCTTCAGTTAGAGGATCGACGGCCAGGAGAGTTGGTTGATGCCTTGAGATTCAGCGATTATGTAGGTCCTAGGCCACTTCTATGGCCCTTAGGCCACTTCTGGCATAATTCTCCGTTTGGAATCTTATTCAGTTATCGTGAATTTGAACTCTCTTGCGCTTGATTTCGCAAAGGTGTTCGAGTGCCTCGGTCCGGCCGAGGTGAGGGGCAGTTTGGTTTTTCGAGGTATAGGATGGCTTGGTTTGCCGAGGTATGAGGATAGCTCAGGTTGCCGAGGTATGTGGATGGCTCGGTTTGCCGAGGTATAGGATGGTTCGGTCTGCCGAGGTATAGGAAGGTTTGGTCTGTCGGGGCGACCTGACTTTGCTGAAGGTGATTCGGCTTCGTCGCCTTACGGATGTGACAGCTGGCCGACAGGATGTTGGGATTGGTCTCGACCCAATTGTCGATGTGCGCGGGTATTAATGCGATGATAATTTTACCTCTCATCACATGCCCTCCACTCCCTAATCCGAAGTGTAAATTTGGATGTTGGGAGTAGAGTTTTGGAATAATCTCATTCGGGGGGATCCGAAGGGGCAGGCAATGATAATCTCGTAAATGACAGGCTGCTGTTTCGTCATCATTTTTTGCCACAACACGAGGAGAAAATGCCTCGTTTCTAGCAGGCTGCAGTTGTGGGAGTCCCACGTGGCGAGGCTCATGTATTTTTGGGGCCCATATCTGAAGTGTTAGCGCTTCGGGCTTTCCTTCTGAGGTGTTTTTAAGGAGGGAAAGGGGCTAGGGCAGCGTCCCTTCTGCAATGCATTCTCGCCTCTCCCTTAGAGATTTTTCATTTCTTCCCAAACCCTTGCTAGCTTATTTGTGTTTCGCCTCTCAACTTGACAACATGAAGGGCCCGGGCGACGTAGCCTCAGAGATAACTCTCGAAGATTTGGACAGAATCCGCCGTCGTTACAGAGTTCCTCGGGAGTTGCCCTTCGGCTTCCAAGGGCTGAGCATAGGGTTTCGACGAAGCTGAGCCATGGGGTATTTTTCTACATGGAAAGCCTGAGGGCAGGTCTTCAGTTCCCTCTTCACCCACTAGTGCAGGAGGTAATGAAGTTCTACAACATATGCCCGACAATGGTGGCTCCGAACAGCTGGCACAACCTCATCGGGTTCATCTCGATGTGCAGCCGTGTTGGGGTAACTGTGATCCTCCCCATATTCCAAGTTTGCTACAACCTGGTTTCCGAAAGGAGCTCCGAGTGGCCTTATATTGGTCCCCGGAAGTCATTTAAAATGATTTTAGATAATTCATCGTCGATAAAGGAGTGGAAGTCCCGATTTTTCATTATCGAGGGGAACATTTGTTCGGATTTCCCAGGGACATGGCCGAGCTACGTGAAAGACCAGAAGCACGCCCGGAGTTGTCCGAGCAGGAGAAGAGGGATTTGGTAACCCTTCGCAGTGGTCAGGTGCTATCGGCTAGCGCCCTGTTATCAGAGGACGCCCTTTTTGCCGCCGAGCTCAGTTCCATTGACCCCCAAGGAGAGTCTCTTTTCTCCTTTGCTCTGGTGGTCAATGTACTCATGTAACTTTATTGTGGTTTAATTGACTGTTCGCTGTGCTTTTAGCCGAGAAGTCAGCATTCGTGGGCCAAATAAAGAAGGAGTTGGGCGAGCGCCATAGGGGCTCTAGCTCTGGGGACAAGCATAGGTCCAAAAAGAGATCCCATCCTTTCGGGTCTCGCCCAAAGGAGCCAAAGAAAGATAGTGCTGGTCGCCATTCCTTCACCCCAAAGAAGGGGGAAGTGGGTGCATCGGTCATGGTCGACGAGCCCTCCCTGCCGGAGGGGGCAAGGTAGTGGAGGAGGAAAGAGCCGTCGGTGGAAGCTCGGAGAGAGCTATTGAAGTTTTCCTCCTTCGAATAGTGATCGTGTCAGACGACGCCGAGGAGATGTCACTGGTTCGTCCGGCAATTCTTTCGCCCGAGGCTAATCAGTCTCATTCGTTAGAGGTTGGTAGTCCTTTATTGCTGCGCACGGATGGGGAAGAGGCCCCTGCTTTGCTTGAGGGGGTAGAAGAGGTAGTCGCTGCCGCCGAAGCCCACGTTGAGCCATCCGAGGGGGGACCGGCAGAGGCTGAAGGACTTCCCATTGGAGAGATTTCTCCCGAGGTACCGGGGGGAGCCGCAAAGGAATCCAAGGTTTGGGTAGAGTTCGCTGGGGACGAGGTAGCACTTGGAGAGGAGGAAGAAGAAGAAGAAGAAGAAGAAGAACCACCGAGCGAAGGGGATGCTCGGGCCGAAATTCCTTCAGCCAGAGCTGAAGCATTCGAAGCTCCACAGGTTAGAATTCTAATGGAAGAGGCCAGACGGATGGCAGTTCCTCAGGTCGAAGCTCCTCAGGCCGATTCTTCGGCCGCGAATTTTCTTATTCACAGTCCAGAGGTAGAAGATATGTTTGCCGCTTTGATGCAGTCCGTGCTGTGCATGGGAGAAGGTTCCTCGGCTGACGAACCTGCCGTAGAGGACATCATCGAGGTGGCTTTCGGGCGGCTCGGGGTGCCGAAGGATGTCTACCTTCTCCCCGAGATCAGCAGCCCCGCTCTTATGAAGATCGCCACAAACTATGCCTTTCGAGTAAGTCATTGTGTCAAGGTAACATTTTTTGGTCAGTTGGCTTGGCTGCACTTTCTTACCTGTGTTTTTTCTGCAGAATGCCTTAATTATGAGGGCGCTGAGTTGGCGCCTGAACTTGGCCATGGGGGCCTGTGCTCAGGCCAGGAGGGAGGCTGCCGGTCTTCGAAAAAGGGTGGATTCAACTAGTCAGCTGTCCAGGGGGACCTCGAGAGGATGAGCAAGTCCTACCAAGATACCGCTGAGAGAGCCTCTTAGCTCGGGATCCAAGTTAAAGAGCTCTAGGGCTTTCACGAGCAATCTGATAAGGCTTGTCTGGAGTTGTCACAGATCAAGTCTAAGCATGCTGAAGAAATAAAGGCTATGCGGCAGTGCTTCGACGAGAGATGGGGCGAACTGAAGGATAGCTTCACCGAGGAGAAAAATAATTGGAATAAGAGGCTTGACGAAGAGGAGTGCAGGCATCGGCAACAGCAAGATTAGCTTGTCAGCCTGAACAGGAAGCTCGCCGATAGGGAGGACCGACTGATATGGCAGCATGATCAAATTACCAAACTCACTGCTAACCTTGATCAGTCTCGGCGGAAGGTTAAAGAAAAATAGTCCATGATTAACGACCTCAAGGAGGGCCTCCAGCAGAATAAAGCGGCCAAAATAAAAGCTCTTGAGAAGGTTCATGAGCTGAACGAAAAAATGGCTCGGTGAGAAGAAGAAGTATAATGTCTTCTTACTTATTTTTAGCGCATTTTCTTTGGTCATAGCCTCACGTGATTCTGTGTTTGCAGATAGGTAGAATCGAGCTCGAGGTTCAGGACCAGTTTAAAGCTTTGAGAGCGGAGTTGGCCTTGAGCCACCAAATGAATTCCGAACTAGGGGGTCAATTGGTCGAAGCTAACAGACGAATCTCTTCGGCGGTGAACGAGTACAAGAGTTCTGTCCAATTCTCTGAGGAGCATAAAGCGACTTGTGTTGATGCATTTTGGTTCGGCGAAGAGGAGACTCGGGCGAAGATCTCTCGGGTATACCCTGAGTTAGATCTATCTTTTCTAGAGGCTGAATTTTATGATACTCGTACCCCGGGAGCCGAAGAAGCTGAGTATGAGGATATCTCGGACGTTGACCTCGAGACTATCCTAGGCACTGATGAGGCTGAGGTTCTAGGGGGCCCCTCAGCCTGATGCCGAGGAACCTGAGGTTCCCCCTCCAACTGTATTCGAAGTGGGCGAACCAAGTCAAATTCCTCCAAATGTTACCAAGGGGGCCCCTGGAACCGATTTTAATCCTAACCCTTGAGAGTTGCTTATGTATTTTACTTTTTTCACTTGTAATTCAATCAAACCTTAATAAATGAATCTTTTGTCTTCTTCTGTGTATCCTTTTGCTTTGGTCATGGTTTTTCGAACGACCTTTTTGTTTGTCAAAAGTTTTTCCCGCTCGCAAACTAATCGTAAATGAATCGTGCTTTAAGGTCGGACTACTCTTAGCAGTTCCAAATTGAATACTCTGCTTAATCAAAGCCAGATTAGCTAGTTCTGCCGATGTATGAAATTGTTCAATTTTGCCGAGGAATATTATTTCGGTTTTGCCCAAAGTAAGATGAATAATTTGAAATGCGTAAGGTAACTTGATTTTACGAGGCATAGGATAGCTCGGCTTGCCGAAAAAGAAGAGCCGCTCAAAATGGTCGAAACAAGAGAAGTACCTCGGCTGGGGCTAAGGTAAGGTGGACTGCTCGGTTTATCCAAAGCAAGAAGTCAGTTCGCTTTCTGCCGAGGTAGATGAAATAGCTTGCGGTTTGCCGAAAGATACCTCATTTTTTCCTAGGGCATTTATCCCGTTGGCCTTTTCCAATGTAAGTCCTTTTTGCGTATGCGCTAAGCAATCAATTGCTAGTGGATGATGTCATTTTCAGAGGGGATCTCCTAAGTCTACTCATATCTCAAGGACCTGCAGACGGTTTTTGCATTTAAGGCTCTTGATTCAAGATCAGAAGGAGATCTTCTGCCTTTCGTCACGACTTGGGAGGCATGCTTGGTGCGCCTTGGGACGCGCCCTTTTTTCTTAGTGTGCCACATGGCAGTGTGGCCATGGCATTTCAAATTCCGGGGTCCTCTTCCTTAACGGTAGCTCCTAGTTTGTTGCCTATAAAAAGGGGAGAACATATTGTGTCTAAGCACTCCTCAAAGTTTTCTCTCCTCGTGTCTCAGAGGTATTTTCATGGTTTTTTCTCTGTCAAAGTCGAGAGCGGAGATGTCGAGCTTCCCTTTTGAAAGCTGGCTCGTCCCAGATAGTAGGGATGATGGAGGAGCTGCTGAAGAACAAGTAGTCCTCAAGGAAGGAGTCTCGGAGGTCATATAGAGAGCACACGGGGGTGCACACAGAGGTCATATGGGGAGCGCACGTATGCGCTCTTTGTATTGCCTTTGTCACTTGCCATGGGGACCACAGGAAATGCAAAGCATATACAACCCCCATGGTTTACATGAACTTTGCCTCCTTCCTCAATTTGGATCCCTCGGTTCATCTGCCTGAGGGGTCCTTTCTCAAATGAGGAGGGAGGCAAGTAGTGCTGGTTTGTTGGTCTCCTGTCTATGTTCCTGAGCAGGGCTAGCAGCCCAGCATCCCACTCAGGGGCAGAAATACTTAGCATCGGCATCCACAGGTCTTCAGCCTAGCTTGGATCCCTTAATTCATTTATCCGAGGGATCCGTGGATGGCTTGCTTTGCTATCAACCAGTGACTCAATGGAGCTGTCTGATTTCTTGAGTCGGATGCAGACATAGTGTTATCAATCGAAGCCACTTGCCCGAGTTTTTATTTTATTTGTCTTTATTTCCTGTGCTCTGATGCACTTGTAATGCCTCTCAGAAGGTTGTAATTTTTATCAATAAAGAAAGTTCTTACTTTTTCTTCTTCGAGTACTTGTTTCTTCTCCAACGTGATTGTGTTGTTTAGTAGCGATGGTCGTTCTGTTTGTATTGTGTTTTCTGAATTGTAGCGTAGTTTATAAATCTCCGGCAGCGTTTAAGTTACCTTGCCTTCATTAGGCATCTCAACAACGCTTAGTCCTCTGCAGAGGAAGTACTCGTCTCTGTTTAGGTCAGAGGAGGGCCTGGGCAACCTTACTAATTTGCAATGTAGACATGGCCCTACTTAAGGGATGGAGTAGGTCTTTCTTTAAAGAGAAATAACTCGCATAATTTTGCTGGTGTACAGAGAAAGAGGCTACTTACCTCCACCATAGCACGATAGAATGTTTCAGTCATGCTAGAGCATCTGATAAACCAACCGGCTTTGCTGCCATTATGAAGGAGTCATCCATTCACATCAAAACTTGAGATATTGCTTGAAGATACCACTTGACCTTACCAAGGCTTCAAATATTATTTGAAGATATCACTCGGTCTTGCCGAGTCTTGAGACATTATTCAGAGATGTCACTCAGTCTTGCCGAGGCTTGAGATATTATTCAGAGATATCACTCGGCCTTGCCGAGGCTTCAGATATTATTAAGAGATATCACTCGGTCTTGCCGAGGCTTCAAATATTATTCAGAGATATCACTCGGTCTTGACGAGGCTTCAAAGATTATATTTTACTTGGCGCTGCCAAGGTACGGAGATATCACTCGGCTCGACCGAGGCTTCAAATATTATTCAGAGATATCACTCGGCCTTACCGAGGCTTCAGACATTATTCAGAGCTATCACTCAGTCTTGCCAAGGCTTCAAATATTATTCAAATATATCACTCGGTCTTGCCGAGGCTTCAAAGATTATATTTTACTTGGCACTGCCAAGGTATGGAGATATCACTCAGCTCGACCGAGGCTTCAAATATTATTCAGAGATATCACTTAGTCTTGCCGAGGCTTCAGATATTATTCAAAGATATCACTCGGTCTTGCCGAGGCTTCAGACATTATTCAGAGATATCACTTGGTCTTGTCGAGACTTCAAATATTATTCAAAGATATCACTCGGTCTTGTCGAGGCTTCAAAGATTATATTTTACTTGATGCGGCCAAGGTACGAAGATATCATTCGGCTCGGCTGATGCTTCAAAGATTATATTTTACTTGGCGCTGCCAAGGTACGGAGATCACTCGGCCCGGCCAAGGATTCAAAAAGATTATATTTTACTTGGCGCAGCCAAGGTACGAAGATATCACTCAGCTCGGCCGAGGCTTCAAGGATTATATTTTACTTGGCGTGGCCAATGTACGGAGATATCACTCGGCTCGATCGAGGCTTCAAAGATTATATTTTACTTGGCGCAGCCATGGTACAAAGGTCTCTCAGCCCTGCCGAGGTTTGTCAAATATATTTTGCTTGGCGCGGCCAAGGTACAGAGATCACTCGGCCCGACCAAAGATTTAAAAAGATTATATTTTACTTGGCGCAGCCAAGGTACGAAGGTCTCTCGGCCCTACCAAGATTTATCAAATATATTTTACTTGGCGCGGCCAAGGTATGGAGATCACTCGGCCCTATTGAGGATTTAAAAAGATTATATTTTACTTGGCGTGACCAAGGTACGAAGGTCTCTCAGCCTTGCCGAGGTTTGTCAAATATATTTTACTTGGCTTGGCCAAGGTACGGAGATCACTCGGCCCTATCAAGGATTTAAAAAGATTATATTTTACTTGGCACGGCCAAGGTACGAAGGTCTCTTGGCCTATCGAGATTTATCAAATATATTTTACTTAGCGTGGCCAAGGTATGGAGACGTCACTCAGATTGGCCGAGGCTTCAAAAAGATTATGTAGCAAGACCTGCTTCTTATTGCAGCTTTCAGGGAAAAGTAATCGAAATAGAACTTTGTAAACTTTTGAAAGTTAAATGCAATGAACAAGGTATGTTTAGTGAGGGTGTACTCTTACTGATGATAGACGTGAAGATTATCTGAGTTCCACATCCGAGGGATAGATTTTCCATTCAATCTTGGAGTTTGTAGGTGTCGGGTCTGATTACCTCCGTAACTTGGTAGGGACCCTCCCAATTTGGGGAAAGTTTCCCTTGCTCCAGTGGCTTTTGACATGGATGCCTTCTGAAGTACCAGATCGCCCGGGAGGAAAGACTTCCCTTTGACTCTGGTGGAGTGATAGCAGGCTACTCTTTGTTGATAGGTGGCCATTCATATTCGGGCCTTCTCCCTGACTCTTCTATTAAATCAAGATTAGTTTGGAGTTGCTCGTCATTTGATTCCTCTAAATAGCTTTCCACGCGAGGGAAGGGGAGGCCAACCTCCATATGAATAACAGCTTCTGTACCAAAAACCATCTTAAATGGAGTTTGGCCCGTGGGTATCCTTTCAGTAGTTTGGTAGGCCCACAATACATGGTGGAGCTCCTCTGCTCATCTTCCTTGTGCCCGGTTGAGCCGAGCTTTAATTCCTTGCAAAAGGGTTCGGTTGGTTACCTCGGCCTCCCCATTGGCTTGAGGATGTCCGACTGATGTCAGGTGATGAAGAATGTCGTGATCCTCGCAGAATTCTCAGAATATAGGATTATCAAATTATTTTTCATTGTCAGTGATGATGGTGTGGGGAAGGCTGAAACGATAGATGATAGACCCCATACGAAGTCCTTAGCCCGAGCTTCGGTTATCTGGACGACTGCTTCGGCTTCGACCCACTTGGTGAAATAATTGATTGCAACAAACAAGAACTTCCTTTGCCCCGTTGCGAGGGAGAAAGGACCGAGGATATCCATTCCCCACTTGGCGAAAGGCCAGGGGGATGATATAGAAGTCAGGTAAGCAGAAGGGAGCCTTTGGACATTTGAGTGTTGCTGGCATGAATCACAGACTCGGACAAGGTCATCAGCATCTCTATGCATCATTGGCCAATAATACCCTTGGCGCAGTACTTTATGGCACAGGGCCCGACCGCTAAGATGATTGCTGCGGATGCCTTCATAAACCTCCCGAAGAGCATAATCAGCCTCCGACGATCGGAGGCATTTGAGTAACGGCATAGAGAAGGATTGCTTATATAGCCGATCATCAATCAAAATGTAATGAGATGATTGCATTTTTAGTTTTCTTGCTTTTTTTCTGTCAATGGGTAGCAACCCTTCTTTGAGGTATTTATGCAGGGGATCTATCCAAGATGGTTCGATGTTGACCTGCATCATCTAATCAGCATCGGCAATGCTGGATTTCTCTAGGACTTCCAAGTGGAACCTCCATTCAAGGTCCATCGAGTTCATAGTCACCAGGTGGGACAAAAGGTCGGCACGCGTATTTTCAGCCCTTGGGACCTGAATAATCTTAAATTCAGCAAAGTAGGAAATAGATCGCGCACCTTTTGAAGATACCAAATCATGTTCGACTCTCGAGCCTCAAATTCTTCTTGCACCTGGCATGCCACTAATTAAGAGTCAGTGTAGGCATTTAGCTTTTCAACTTTGAGCTCGCAGGCAATGCGGAGTCCGACGAGCAGGGCTTCATACTCTGCTTCATTGTTTGAGGCCGAAAAGGAGAAGCGGATGCCATATTCGAAAGTTGCCCCCTCCGGACTGGTGAGGACTAGACTGGCACCAGAACCACTAATGCTGGAGGATCCGTCGGTATGAAGTAACCACGGGGCACTGGGCTTTTGTTGTCCAGTGGTGTCCGAAGCAGAACCATCCTCGGGTATGGTACATTCAAGGAGGAAATCCGTCAGGACCTGTGCCTTAATGGCTGGACGAGGCTGATACTGAATGTCATGTTCGGTCAGTTCAATATCCCATTTGGTCATTCTTTTCCCGATGCTTCTGGATGATGGATAATTGACTTGAAGGGTTGGTCGGTCAAGACTGCGATGGTGTGTGCTTGAAAATATGGTCGCAGCTTTCGGATTGATATTACCAGGGCCAGAACCATCTTCTCAACTCGAGTGTACCTCATTTTGGCATCTTTGAGAAATTTGCTGACATAATAAACTGGCTTTTGGACTTTGTTCTCCTCTTTGATCAACACAGAACCAACAGCGTTTTCAGGGACTGCCAAGTATAGACTCAGCGTTTCTCCTAGTTTTGAACTGCTGAGGAGAGGTGGCGAGCTGAGGTATTTCTTGAGTTCTTCAAAGGACTTCTGGCAATCTGGGGTCCATTGAAAATTTTTGGCCGACCGAAGCGCTTTGAAGAAGGGAAGGCACTTTTTGGCCGATCGAGCAATGAAGCGGCTAAGGACTGCTATCCTTTCGATAAGGCATTGCACGTCTTTGATCGACCCCGGAGGGGCCATCTGCCGCAAGGCTTGGATCTTCTGTAGGTTTGCTTCGATACCTCTCTGAGAGACTATGAAGCCCAAAAACTTTCCATAATTGACCCCAAAAGCACATTTGGTCGGGTTGAGCTTTATTTGATACTTTCGAAGTGTTGCAAAGCTTTCCACGAGGTCCTCAACATGTTGGGATGCCTCCTTGTTCTTCACCAGCATATCATCAACATACACCTCCATGTTTCGGCTGATTTGCACCTTGAAGACTGTATTGATCAGCCTTTGGTATGTGGCACCTGCATTTTTTAAACCAAAGGGCATAACTCGGTAATAATAAATACCTCGGTCGGTGATGAAGTTTTTTCTCATCCTCGGGCGCCATCCAATATGGTTGTAGCCTGAATAGGCATCCATGAAAGTCAACATTTGGTGGCCCAAAGTTGAATCCAAAAGTTGATCAATCCGAGGAAGAGGGAAGCTATCTTTTGGGCTAGCCTTGTTGAGGTCGGTGAAGTCGATGCAGATCCTCCATTTGCCATTTGATTTTTTCACCATAACTACATTCGCCAGCCAATCGGGATAATTGACTTTTTAGAAGAAGTTAGCTTTAATGAGTTTGTCCACCTCCTCTTCGATGGCCTTTTGGCACTCGGTGGCGAAGCTCCTTTTCTTCTGTTTAACCGACCGAAATGCCTCGTCCATGCTGAGCCAGTGGACCAAGACATCCGGGTCAATCCCGGGCATATCCAATGCGGATCAGGCAAAGACATCAACATTCTTCCGAAGGAACTCGGTCAAGTCTTGCCGAAGCTTTCCTTTCAGTTGTGACCCGACCTTTATGGTTCGGTCGGACCGAGCTTCATCGAGTGGCACTTCTTCTAATTCTTCGGCTGGCTCTCCTTGTTGTTCGGCAAAATCTTCTCGAGCATTCAGCCCATCCACCTCGAGCTTCCTGGATTGAAGGTCGGCGATGAAGCAATGCCGAGCTATAATTTGACTTCCCGAACGACTACCACTCCCCATTCGGTGGGGAACTTCATAGCGAGATGGGGAACGAAAATGATGGCTTTGAGAGATACTTATCCTAGCCTGCCGAGGATGGCATTGTAAGGAGACCGAAGCTTGGTTACAAGAAAATCCATGAGTGCAGTAGCTACGCGGGGCCAAGTGCCGACTCGAACTATTAGAGTGATAACTCCTTCGGGATTATGGAGTCACCTGTGAAACCTACTAAGGTGGACTCCATGGTTCGGAGGCTTTCTATCCAGAATTTCAATCTCTCAAAGGCAGCAAAATACAAAACATTAACGGAGCTTCAAGTATCAATTAAAATGCGGTGTACATCATAATTGTTCATGTTTAGGGATATAACCAGAGCATCATCATGGGGTACTGTACCTCTCGAAGATCTTCATCAGAAAAAGTGAGCTTATCAACCCGAGCCTTCTTTGGGGAGTTTTCTTCCTCACCTGGCCAAGATGATGGGGAGTCGGCCGCCGCTATCACATTAACATTGCCGATAATCTGAGGATTCTGTGGTGGGAGCTAGCGAGGCTCGGACTGGCGATCCCCTTCATTGTTTGGCTCAGGCGCTCCTCTGAATCGGTCCATTCTGTCCCGTCGGATCAACCGCTCAATCTTATTCTGGAGCTGCCAATAGTCCTCGGTGTCATGCCCATGATCTCGATGGAAGCGGCGATACTTGGTTATGTCCCTCCAAGTTGCATTGCCTCGGAGAGGAGGAGGCCGAGAAATTTGACGCTCGATCTCCATCAAGATTTGCGCTCTTGGCACGGTGAGGAGAGTGTAGCGATCGAACCTTTGAGCTGGACTCCGGGTTCGGTCTCGAGGAGGCGATGGAGGAGCTCTCTAGCGGCGAGGCAACCTTGCATGGTGGTAGGCTCGATGCTTGTCTGAGCCCTTTGCCTCCTTTTTCTTTAGTTGCTTGGCTTGAGCTGACCTTCTCGATTCTTCAACCCTGGCATACTTATCTGCCAGGGACATCATGTCTGAAAGGCTCTTCGGATAGTTAACCTTTAGAGCCAAGTAGAAATCCCCTTCCTTCGATACTCCTTCAGCCAAGGCAGACATGGCTATCTCATGGTTAAGGTGGTTGACCTCCAGGAGGGCTGTATTGAAACAGCCAAGGTAATTCTTCAAGGATTCCCCCTCTCTCTGCTTGACTTCAGAGAGGGAATCAGATCTCCATCACTAGCGATGGCTTCTGACGAACTGGCTGATGAGCAAACAACTCAGCTCATCGAATGAATCAATGGAACCTGGCTTCAAGCTATTAAACAAGATTTGGGCATATCCCCTAAGAGTGGAGGGGAAGGCTCGGCACAGGATCACATCTGATGCTCCGTGGAACATCATGATGGATCTGAAGCTGCTCAAGTGGTCATTGGAATCAGTGGATCCATGGTATGGCTCGATGATGGAAAGCTTGATATGAGGGGGAATCACTTCCCTCATGATCCTCTCAGAGAAGGGGATACACTGCTCTGCCTTTGGCTGGGACGGAGGGGCTTATCTAACGGTGTCCAACTCCTGACGCCATTCTCGATGCATCTTCTGCATCTGTTGCCTAATCCCTTTATCCAAAGTGGCAGAAGGGATTGGGCGATGGGAAGATGGCAGCGGTGTTGAGTCATGGGAAGACACCGGGAAAAGAGAATGAATCCATCGAGATCTGAGCAGGCTCTTCCCTCCAGCCCACTGCTGCACCGGCTTTGCCTTCGCGGGCCGATGATGATAGTCCACCGCTTCATGCGGATTAAAAGAAGATATCGCTAGTGGAATAGGGGCAGCAACCTCTTCATGAAGCTGTGGAGCAGGAACAGCTGGGCAAGGAACCCCTTGGAGTCCCTGGACCAGCTGGGTCCATGTCTAGACCTACTAGACCAGAGTAGCGAATGGTCCAGCATTACTACTATTACCGGCAGTGAAGGAGTCTCAGCTGGCGGTAGTGGCAGAGGCGCTACACCGCTAGTTGGATGAGGCATTTGAGAGGCGGCCTGATCTTGAGCCTCGAATGTGGCTCTCTTCCGATTGGCCATTAGAGGATGCTTCTTCTCGTTTCGAGTCTTGTCTCCTGGGTTACAAGTTTACGGGACTTGAGGCCCTTCCTCTAGCTTGGATCTGTTGCCGTGGAAATCTGTTCTTCGACTCGGGTGCACCTTGGCTCCCGGTCCGGATGTCAGTCTCTTTGACCGGGGTGGAACCTGCAAGATAGTCCGCACGCAAAGAGTGTTTCGGGGATGGTCCTCTACAGAAGACCCTCCGACGCCTAAGTCAGTGAAGATTCACAACAAGTAAATATGAGGAGAAGGCTCTCGCAGAAGAGTTCGTCAAGATGGGTGTTCTTCTGAGAGCTCGGAGCTCTGATGAAGCTTTAATAGAGTTTTCCAGTATGAGAGCTAGAGAATGCATGCGTACCTGAGAGATTTAGGGGCTGTGGTATTTATAGGCGATTACCTGATTCCTTGGGCGCGTCATAGGGGGTCTGAAAGCTGTTAAGATTCAAAATGGATTCGAATCAAGTTTGTTACGAGGCCAGTAGGATCTGTATCTTCGTCGGTTAGAGGATCAATGGCCAGGAGAGTTGGTTGATTCCTTGAGATTCAGCGATTATGTAGGTCCTAGGCCACTTCTGGCATGATTCTCCATTTGGAATCTTATTCAGTTATCGTGAATTTGAACTCTCCTGCGCTGGATTTTGCATAGGTGTTTGAGTGCCTCGGTCCGGCCGAGGTGAGGGGCAGTTTGGTTTTTCGAGGTATAGGATGGCTTGGTTTGCCGAGGTATTTGGATAGCTCGGGTTGCCGAGGTATAGGATGGCTCGATTTGCCGAGGTAGAGGATTGTTCGGTCTGCCGAGGTATAGGATGGTTTGGTTCATCGGGGCGACCCGACTTTGCTAAAGGCGATTCAGCTTTGCCACCTTGCGGATGTGATAGCTGGCCGACATGATGTTGGAATTGGTCTCGACCCAATTATCGATGTGTGCGGGTATTAATGCGATGATAATTTTACCCCTCATCAGGATAAAGTTTAATAACTCCTAGATGTTGGTCTTTTAGGCAAACTTAGAATGAGCTCAATAACCCGTGGCTATTGATCAATCTTGCAATTTTATTGATCTTAAGTCAGCTAATTTTCAAGCCAACATTTCTATCTTGAAGAGATCTTTCATTGATCTTGAATCAACTTGAAGAGTTGTTGAAGATTACTCCTTTTAACGTCAAGCCTTTTAGGTTGACACTTAAAACTTGATAAATATTACTGATTGATATTGGCGCCCAAACTTAAGTAAACTTTGCTTATGGAAGTTCATGCTTGAACTTGAGAAAGCTCTACTGATTGAGGTTAGCATTCGTCCAAGCTTGAGGAATCTTTGTCTATTACAATCAACATATGGACTTGATAGAGTTGTGCAATCTAGTTTGGCTTCAAAATTAGTTGGAACACTCTAAGGACATTGTGCCTCAGACTTATGCCTTATGGGGCATTCCTTAACTGGGCTATGGTTTATCTTTATCTAACCAAGTTTTTAGGATACTCTATAGGGTGTTTGACTGACTTGCCCTTTTGAGTAATCAAGCTAAAGAACACTGGTTGAGTTCAAAGCCGATCTAAGCTATTTTGGTAGAATTTTTTGTAGCTATTTGATCGATCGATCAGATTGTGCATCACCTCTCTTCCACTAAGACTAGACAATACTAGGACTTTTAGGTCGGTCTTTAACAACCGATCTTTTTGGTCGAAGTTGAAATTGATTGATCAGGTTAGCCTATTTTAATAAGGTTGGCCTTAACTTTTTAGGTTAATCTATTTTGGTTAAGTCGTTCATAATTCTCAAGGTTGGTTGATTTTAATTAAGTCAGTTTTGACTCTAAGTCGAGTTTGATTCCTCAAGTTATCCTTCATTCTTTATATTAGCCTAAACCCTAGTCTAGTTAGCCTTGACTCTTTGGATTGGCTGATTTAGATTATTTGCCATAACTTTTCAGTCGGCTAATTTAAATTATCAATTGTAGCTTTTCAAGTTGACTAACTTAGATCATTAGCCATAACTCTTTAGGTTGATCGATTTAGGTCATTAACCATAATTATTTAAGTCATCTAATTTAAGTTATTAGCCATAACTCTTTGAATTTTAGATCATCGATCATAGCTTTTTAGATCGATCAATTTAGTTCATTAGTCATATCTCTTTAGATCAGCTGATTTAGGTCATCAATTGTAGCTCTTCATATCGATCAATTTAATTCACTGGCTATAGCTTTTAAAGTTGATTGATTTAGCTCATCGATTATAGTACTTCAGATTGATCGATTTAGTACATCAATCCTAGCTCTTCAGCTCCTTTGGTATGTCTATCTCGTTGCCATATGCTCGATGATTGCCTTTGACTAACCTAAGTATGGCTTATACCTTCTTGTGTTATTTGCTCATTGATATCTTCTTTGAAAGGCATGGCTAGATGTTCTTTCTTAACATCTTTAAACAGAGTCATTCTGGGATCTTTGCACATTAATGTATAAGATTAATCTTCATCTGCATGAAAAAACACATCCCAATTGATCATTCACATTTCCATGTGAGAAAAAAGACAGCGTAAGATGTTTTAAAGTTTTTCTTTAGAAAAAAAAACCCTTTGATCAAGTTAACCAAAAGAGGATAAGGAAGGAATCATAGGGCTCTAGGATAAGCTACTTTGGATTTAAGCAGAGGAAGAGAGAGAGATATAGTCCTCCCATTTATGAGGTCTTGGGCTATTTTAATATATGTCTGGAGGAGTTATGGTTGGAACCGTACTCTTATATTGGATCACTTTAATTATCGTAATTCTTAAATGATGTGACAATCATGAAAGATTTTTTTTTGAGCAGGTCCCTTCCCAAAGTGAATTTATGTCAAATAAGAAGAATTCTAATCAAATTAGAATAGGCCAATGGTTACAAAGGAAATCCTTTTCTCATCAAGGTTTCTTCTTTTTATCGGACTCTGTCATGTGTGAATATAGGATTAGCTAACTAAATTGGACCACATCAGTTATTATTCAGTAAAGTTGATGGATAACATTTTAATTCTTTTTCTTCCTTTATCTTTAGCAACAGCTCTTAATATATAATTTTAAAATAGGGTTTTAATAATCTTAAGGTGCTTAGAGTTAAAGAAACCTTATACTTTATCTTACTTACTTAACCTTAAGTTAGACCTAAGGGTTTGATATGAACACTATTAATGCCAATTCACCATACTATCGAGAATAGCCACCATGATTATACCTAGTGGATAGATTGAACTGGAAGCACCCCAGACAAGAAAGAGCTAGGAAAGGCGTACTTTGAACCTCTTTTGACATTATTTTGTACGTGCTGTAACTTTAGAACCTTTAATTTGACAGCACGTGAGGTCTTGGTTGATAGAAAGCATTACAAATTGGAGGTTTACCTTTTCCGGTGTCTCTTTGAGAGCATTAAAGAATATTTTGTGAGCTTCAATTTCAAATGAAAAGATTATGTAGGTTAATAAGTAAAACTTCATTTTCATATCATCAAAATTTTATTAATGATAGCATCCTCTCATTATATACCTGTTGAGAAAATCATTTATTGTTTCAATAAAATAATAAATATTAAGTTATTATTATTTTTTCAATCACGAATTTTAAAATAAAATAATGATTACTATGACCTGCAACTATGTCATGAGTCCCCACGATAAAAGGTTAGTTATTTTTTTATGGTTATTCATAAAAAAACAATGTTTCAGACTAGCTGAAAATTGATAATAAAATATTATTGAATAGCTATTGTTATTACAAATATCTAGTGAAACAATAAATAATCAATTACCTTCAAAATGATTGCAGGATCTCCTGCAATGTTCGCCTACCATTGGCAGTGTGTGTCTCCCTGCCACTGGGGTCCATAAATCTGACCGTCAAAATTAGTTTCACTCAACTCAGGCACCATCGCCACCACTTGAGCAAACCGGCGACGTAGACACTCAACCGGCCAGCAATATAATTGAGGAGTAGATCACCGCTCTTGAAATCGGGCAACCCAAACTGAGAGAATTTCGATGGCGGCAAAGTCCAGTCCTCCATCCGCCCGCACTCTTCCCTCCATCCCTCCTCTCATCCACCTACTCCCCTTCCTCCTCCTCTCCACCTCTCTCCTTCCCGGATCCACGTCCCAAAGTACATCATCCCAGGAAGACGAGAAACGAGCTCTCCTAAAGATAAAGGCCGACTGGGGAAACCCTCCCGCTCTCAGCTCTTGGAATAGCTCCGCCGCTGCCGCCGATCATTGCGGATGGACGGGAATCTCCTGCGCTGCTGGCTTCGTCACCGAGATATCCCTTATCGATCAAGGACTCATGGAACGGATTCCTCCGGCCATTTGTGACCTCAGAAACCTCACTTATCTCGATCTCTCTGACAACAGTCTCCCTGGCCCCTTCCCCACCGCTCTCTACAAATGCTCCAATCTGGAGCACTTGGACATCTCTCAGAACTTCTTCGTCGGCGAACTCCCCGCCGAGATCGACCGACTGTCGTCCCGACTCACCTATCTTAGCCTCGCTGGTAATAATTTCAGTGGCGATATTCCCACCTCTATTGCCCGGTTTCCGGCCATCCAGTCACTATGCCTCGACAACAATCTCCTCAACGGCTCCATTCCAGCAGAGCTTGGCAGCCTCTCTACTCTGGAGACCCTCACCCTCGCTTATAATCTCTTCGCCCCGACGAGAATTCCTCAGAATTCGGTAATTTGGCGAAATTAAGCTACCTCTGGGGCGGGAATGAAACTTTTTGGAGAAATCCCGGAGTCCTTGGGGAAATTGACAGAGCTCGAGCACCTCGACTTGGCGATCAATTCTCTGAATGGAACAATTCCAGGCTGGATCTGGAAACTGGAGAAGCTAAAGATTCTGTATCTTTATAAAATAAATTCTCCGGCGAGATCAATGGCACGATCGGAGCCCTGGGCTTGGTCGAGCTTGACGTCTCCAAGAACCAGCTGGTTGGATCGATACCAGAGGATTTTGGAAAGCTCAAGAATATCTCTGTTCTGTTGTTGAACGACAATGGCTTTTCCGGCGAGATTCCAAAAGGCATCGCACTGCTCCCCAAGCTGTACGATATCAGGCTCTTTAACAACAGTCTCACGGGGATTTTGCCACCGGAGTTGGGGAAACACTCCGGGCTGTGGAATCTAGAAGTCCAGTGGAATGGAATCTCCGGTGAGTTGCCGCAGAATCTCTGCGCCGGCAAGAATCTGACCTCGGTGAATGTGTTCGCCAACAACTTCACCGGTAAGGTGCCAGCGTCTCTTGGGGACTGCTTGACGCTGGATAACATTCAGCTCTACAACAATAGATTCTTCGGCGACTTTCCCACCGGAATCTGGGCGGCTGTTAATCTGACCACCGTCATCATCCACCATAACGCCCTCTCCGGCACTCTTCCGGATAAGCTTCCGTGGAATCTAACACGATTGGAGATGGAAATAATAGATCTCCGGGAAGATCCCATCATCAGCGGAGAACCTGATGGTATACAAGGCGAGGAACAATTTATTCTCCGGTGAGATTTCGTCACACTAGTGAGACACTGCAAGATAATAGAGAAGTAGCGATGAAAATTTGTGACAAAAAATTTTAAGCTAAACTATAGAATTAACCCCTATATTTAGGGGGTTATGTCACTTTAGTCCTTAAACTTTAAAAAGTTATACAAATAATCCTGAACTTTCTGTTTTGTATCATTTTGATCCCTACCGTTAATTAGAGGAGACGTCGTTCATTTTTATCTTAGTGGCAGCATACATAGCAGCACACGTGGCATCCAAATGGTAAAAATAAATTTAAAATACACAATTAACCTATTAATCCCTTATTTAACCTATTATTTAATAATTTAAAAAATATTTAAAAAATAAAAATATCTCTTCTGCCCTGATTTGCCCTAACTTGTGAGTGCTCACATACCCGTTGCACTCCCCCCTATGGCAATTCAGGATGGAAGGAAATTATTTTTATTTTTATATTTTTTAAATTATTAAATAATAGTTTAACCGATTAGTTATGGATTTTAAATTTATTTTTATCATTTGGATGACACGTGTGCCATTACAAATGCTATCATATAGGATAAAAATAAATGGCGACTTCTCTATTCAACAATAGGGATCAAAGTGATACAAAACAGAAAGTTTAGGATTATTTTTACAACTTTTTAAAGTTCAAGGACCAAAGTGATACAGCCCCTTAAGTACATTGGTTAATTCTATAGTTTAACCAAAATTTTATCACTAATTTATTATAAAAAAATTCATCACAAATTAGAATTAGTGATGGATATTAGTAACAAAGCTTAATTTCATCACAAAAAATAATGACTATTTTTTGTGACCAATTTGTAACGGTTTTGTGATGGTTTATGATGGATTCATGCCAGGAATTGTATCCATTTCTAAAAAATGGCATGTAGTAGCACCAAATTTTTAGTGGTGGATTTATAACGGATTAGTGACTGAATTTGTGACGGATGCTCTATCCGTCATTAAAATTTTAATATATAAATAATTTTTAAAAAGTATTTTATGATGGACCCATATTTATCACTAAATTAGTGATGAACAAGCTTTTTTATCACTAAATTAGTGATGGACAAGCTTATCCATCACTAAATAGTGACAGATTGATCTTTTAGACATAAATTTTTTTTAAAAAAATTATGTGTAAATTTAGTGATGAAAGGAACAATCTGTCACTAATTAACGATGAATAGTTAATTTCATGATTTCGTCACTAATTAGTGATAGATTGTCAATTTTGTTATAAATTAGTGATGGAATCAACCCTTCCGCCATTAAATTTACAATAATTATCCAATTTTTGACAATTTTAATATCTAATTATATGGTTAAGCTTATTAATTATCAATCAATTCCTATGTACACAACCAAAATAAAACAAATTTATGTTTTATATTAAGATGGAGATAGAGCTGGTGATAAGCCAGATGGTCTGCCTAACTTAATTTAAAATTTTATAAGCTTGGTATTAAAAATAGACTTACGGAATGAACTTGGACCAAAGAAAAAATATATACTCAATCTAAAACTGAGCTGAGCCAGAAAAAATTAAAATCAACCTCGTCTAAATATTAATAGAAACTATATATATACATATAAGTATATACATGCATATTGGAATCAATTATGGGCCAGGTGGCCCATCGATCTAACCTAGATCAAAATTTTGTCAGCTTGGATACTAAAAAAAAAATCCTAATTAGATTTTAAATGCAGGAAAAAATATAATGCTTAATGGATGGACTTTAAATCAACCTTAGGCTGAGCCTAGAGGAAAATTATGGGCTCGATAGTTAGGTTGAGCTGAAGCTGAGCATGGTACCAAGCCTAGCTACCAGTTTGTAGCATGCTCGAGTTTGGTTTAGCCCCATTTGATCCACTCTACTGGAGAATAAGACCTTATGAGTGGTTAAAAGTTGCTTTGATAATGTTTCAAGCCGTACGAATTGGACTATATTGTAATCTAATTGACTAAATTGGATAACAAGGATCGGGTTGGGACTAGGTATGAGTAAAGAGTCATATAATTTGATGTTGGGTTGGGACTATATATGTTTGCACCTTTGTTTCAAGTCATACGAATTAGACTATTTGTAATCTAATTGACTAAATTGGATAATAAGGGTTGGGTTGGGACTATGTACGAGTAAAGAGTTCTATAATTTAATATTGGGTTGGGACTATATATGTATGAGTAAAGAGTCCTATAATTTGATGTTGGGTTAGGACTATGTATGTTTTAAGATTTCATGCGTTGATTTGTATCAGCTAAATAAACAGACTAGCTATTGATTGTTTCGATTTTAAAATGCATTAAAACCAAAGTTAGCATGGAAATAGCTACGAGCAACCTTTGCAAGTAAGGTTGCACCAAATTTATCATATAACTACGTATACTCTCATGCTACATATACGAGTGTTTGCTTTAATTTTAATTTTAAAAATAAAAATAAATAAAAAAATTAAATTTAGAAATATTGTATATAGACTAATTTTATAAAATGATTTGTTACTATTTCTTTCTTGGCTTATTTTTGCTTCTCGACTATGGTAGATAAGATCTATACTAAAATATAATGTACTTATATTAAATTATAGGAATTGTCATGAGCCATTAGTTGTTTAGAGCATACATATTACAGAAATTTTAATAAAAATAACTTAATCAACGTTTATAGAGTTAAGAGGGGAACATAGCTTTTTAAACTTAGAGATAAATTATTTTCAAAAAAATATACATAGAAACCAAAAAAGAATACTACTTTAAAATTAAATTAATAAATTAAATGAAGTAAAATTCTTTTGAGGACAAGATTGCAACGAATTTTTTAATAGAATTTCCATATGAAAAATTTTAATGTTTGAATATGGTTCATATGATATATATATATATATATATATATATATATATATATATATATATATAATATTAATAATTATAGAATTAATACGGGAAAAGTGAGATGATATCGTTTAATTATCCATTACTTGTGGGAGGAGGCATTGTGTTTACCTTTTTTTCCCAGCCTACTAATGGGGGTTTTGAACTCTATTTTTTAACCTGCCTGCTATATATGTCAAGCATCCCCCTTTCACTGCTCTCGTTGTCGGTTTGCTAGTTAGCACCATTCACCTCCAAAGGGTAAAGGCGAAGTCTCCCTCGTTCAATCCATGTGTCCCTAGCCTTGATTCAAGCCTAAATCTCCAAGTAAATTTTAAGATCTCATGCTATTCTTATTCTATCTTAGATCCATGATCAGTTAATCATTCAATTATATGTTGCATTTGGTTCATGACCGGTAATCCTGAATGATAATAGGATTACCGACAAGATAAATTATCACTTGATAGATTATCAGTAATATTGATTACTATATTTGGTATACACGGGTATGCTACAATAATATTAATTACTGTGTTTGGTATGACAAACAGATTACCTGTCATATAACATCAAATTCTCAAAATACCTTAAATTATATTTATTAAAAAATTATATATTATTATATAATTAATTGTAAAAAATTTATATTTATAAATGATAATATTTTAAAAATTTTATATTTATAAATGATATTTGAAGCGGCTGGTGAAGATGCGGGGCAATCGATCTAAAGAAGTTTTGCGGCATCTGGAGATGACCGTGGAGCCGCAGCGAAGATCCGCGGTCTGACTCCATAAGGAAGAGGGTGTGGCTCGGAACCTTCGACACGGAGGTTCCAATGAAGTCGGTACAATATGATGCAAATAGAGAGCGATCAAAGAAAGAAAAGGGCAATCTTGTTAAAAAATAATTTATAAAATTACCACATCTCTGGTAATATAGATAACTAGCCCTTTCTATGGTAATATGATTACCTCTGATGAGGTAATCTGGATTACCACTACAAGATATATTGATATTTAAAATACGTACCAAACACAGTTATTTGATGGGCTCCTTTTAAATTATCGGTAATCGGCTACCAATGTCCCCCATAGGTTTTGATGAGATTATAGGGTGTTTGTGCCATAGCTCTATCCCAAGAGGAACGAGCCATGGCAGCAGCCAGCCAGGACAACTCCTCATGTTACATACAAAGTGTTTGCTTTAATTTTAATTTTAAAAATAAAAATAAATAAAAAATTAAATTTTAGAAATATTATTCATAGACTAATTTTATAAAATGATTCGTTACTATTTCTTTCTTGACTTATTTTTGCTTCTCGGCTATGGTAGATAAGATCTATACTAAAATATATGTACTTATATTAAATTTAAGGAATTGTCATGAGCCATTAGTTGTTTAGAGCATACATATTATATAAATTTTTAATAGAAATAACTCAATCAGTGTTTATAGAGTAAGGGGAGAACATAGCTTTTTAAACTTAGAGATAAAATTGTTTTCAAAAATATATACATACATACAAACCAAAAAAGAATACTACTTTAAAATTAAAATTAATAAATTAAATGAAGTAAAATTCTTTTGAGGACAAGATTGCAATGAATTTTTAATAGAATTTCCATATGAAAAATTTTAATGATTGACTATATATATATCAATAATATTACCGAATTAATATGAAAAAAGAGAGATGATATCGTTTAATTATCCATTGCTTGTGGGAGGAGACATCGCGTTTATCTTTTTTTCAGCCTACTAATGGGGGTTTTGAACTTCATTTTTAACCTGCCCGCCATACATGTTAAGTATCTCCTTTCACCGCTCTCATTGTCAGTTTGCTAGTTAGCACTATCCGCCTCCGAAGGGTGAAGACGAAGTCTCCCTCGTTCAATCCGTGTGTCCCCAGCCTACTAATGGGGGTTTTTCTAAAGATTTTTGATGCCAAGTCCTCTATCCTTCTTATCTTTGTAGATAACTTTGGACAATGGAATCTATTGACCGGCTCTTTTTCTTTGCGAAGGAAGGCTCTTCTTCGTATATCAATTTTTAAAATATTCATGTAGAGAGTTTGAAGACCAATATAAAGTATGCTAAGAGTGTCATAAGAATTAAACAAGCACAACCTCCCTCTGATGGAGAGTAATTTATCTTTCTATGATGGAAACCTCCTTTTAATCTTCAATATAAGTAGTAGCCAGCACTATTTGGGTAATCATCTATCACATAACGAGAGGCCAAGACATCTGAATGATGATTTTTTTCTCTTACACTTAAGCAGAGTTGCAAAAGGCAAGACGACCCTCTCATCCATATTTAAACAGATCACCAAGCTTTTATGAAAATTAATCTTGAATTTGGATACATTTTTAAAAATAAGGAGGGATTTAACTATGATAAGACTCTTCTTTTTCATGGCACAAATTAAAAGTCATCATATAAAATAAAAATTCTTACTATTGTAAAGATAAAGGGAATCTCCAATTTCTTTAATTCGACCAATTGATCCAATCTGCTTTAACAATCTGATAAGAACAATTTCCATAAGAATGAATAAACCAAAAGAGAGTGGATCATGTTGACGGAGCCTTTGTATGCACATAATCCACCTCCCTAGGCAACCATTTACCACCAACCCTACCTCTGTTGAGCTAAAAAAGCAGATCTATTAGAAGGGGAAACCATAATTTACCAACTCTTCTATAAAAAACTCGAGCTGACTCTATTAAATACTTTCTCAAAGTCGAGCTTGCATAGAACTCTTAAGAGTGCCAGACCTCCTATAATACGATAACAGTTCATGGACTGAAATAAAATCCTCACTGATGGGCTTTCCCTTAATAAAAGCAAATTGAGCTTCATCCACCAGAAAAGGAAAGAATCTTGCTAATTTGAATGCTAACATTTAAAGAAGATTTTGTTAATACCATTAACGAGATTGATGGGTCAAAGATCATGCATAGAAAGAGTTTCTTCCTTCTTAAGAATCCGAACTATATAAGTAAAATTCAACCTTCACATGACATGAGTAACCCTATGGAAATGTAGAAGGACCATGATATCATAATTAAGTAGATCTCTTTGATAGAAGTAAAAAATAGAAATCATCTGAATCTAGTACTTTGGAGGCTCCCAACAAGAATACAGTCACTGTAACTTGTTCTAGGGAGAAAGGCTCTATGAGAGGCTTAAGTCAACTATAATTGGACTATAAAGGAGGTTCTATTCAATGATGGTCACCGATAAGGAGGCAATGGCAAATAGTTTTGAAGAAACCATGTAATTCCGATGAATGTGCCTTTGGTTATTAAACTAAAACCATTGTCATCCACCAAATCTTCTTATTATACCTTTTATGCCTAAAAGCAATCTTGTGGAAGAAGATCGTGTTTATATCTCTCTCTTTAAGCGATATAATTCTTGACTATTGTTTCCAATAAAACTCTTTCTTTTCATAAATATCTATTAAGGAATTCTTTAGTATCCTTCTTGTGGCTGATCCAACGCCGTTAAGTAGACAGTGAAGCTGACGGAGCCCCATCTCGGTTGCGAAGGATGACTTCGGCCTCCGAGGTCCCTTCGGTCTTAGCATCCGAACTTGGCGCCTCGGCCTTCCCCGTTTGTCACCTTTTCTCTCTCCTCCGCATGGAGCCAGCTTTTGTTCGGCCTTGGCCCCAAGTTGGCCTCGATCTCCGATCGACCTCGGCCCCCACTACAAGAAAATGTAAAAATAGTGACAAAAATTAGTGATGAAAATTTTCATCACTAAATTGTGACGGTTTAGTAACAAAATAGTGACAAAAATTAAAAGTAGTGACGGATTAGTTTATCCATCACTAAACCGTCACTAAATTAGTGACAGATGGGACAATCACTAATCCGTCACAATTTAGTGACGAATGGGGCAATCTGTCACTAAATTAGTGACAGATTGCCTTCCATCACTAATCGGTCATAAATTAGTGACGAATAGGATAATCCATCACTAAATTAGTGACGGATGGGGCAATTCATCGCTAAATTAGTGATGGATTTTCCTTCCGTCATAAATTAATGATGAAAAGTAATCCGTTACTAAATTAATGATAAAAAAATCCATCACTAATTCGTCATAAATTAGTTCGTCATTAAATTAGTGACGGATTGGCTTCCGTCACTAATCCGTCATAAATTAGTGACGGATGGGCAATCCGTCACTAAATTAGTGATAGATGGGGCAATCCGTCACTAAATTAGTGACGGATTTTCCTTCCGTCACAAATTAATGACGGAAGAGCAATTCGTTACTAAATTAGTGACGAAAAAATTCATCACAAATTAGTGATGGATGGGCAATCCGTCACTAAACTAGTGATGGATTAACTTCTGTTACTAATCCGTCACTAAATTAGTGACGGATGGGGCAATCCGTCACTAAATACCATCACTAATCCATCACTAATTTAGTGATGAACCATCACTAATTTGTGACGAATTAGTGACGGAAGTCTCTTCATCACAAATTAGTGATGGAAGAGTAATTCGTCACTAAATTAGTGACGAATTAGTGATGGATTGCTTATCTAAATTTATGCTCTAATTTTTTTTTAAAAAATTATGATAAAAAAAGCCGCTTCCGCATGTGCCAGCTATGTGCGCCGCCTCCCATGAGAGTTCCAGCCATGTGTTTGCCTCTCGGCGCGCACCATGCGCATCTGCTACTCGGCCTGCGCGTGCCTGCCATGGCCCGCGTATGTTTGCACCAATCGGCCTGTCTTTTCGGTCGTACAATCTTGCCTGTGTCCAGCGCCCCTTGCATCGTGTCTGCGTGTGCCCAGTACGGTGTCTGTGCATGCACATGCCTGTGCGTGACTGCACTTGACTGCGCACGCATCCCTAATTTAATAATGAATTACGCTTTCATCACTAATCTGTCACTAAATTAATGATGAAAAAATAATTCGTCATTAAATTAGTGATGAACTGCACCATTCAAGTCACTAATTAGTGGCTTAGCGACGAAATTATTATTCTGTCGCTAACCAGATTCTTTTTTTCATTCTTGCCCCCCCTCCTTTATCATGCGATTCTATTTTTCCCGTTCCTTCCATCGGCCCACGCTTCTCCTTGTATCGGCCCGCGCTTCTCTCTAGGGTTTCTTAGGTGATCTTGACGGAGCCGGAGAAGGAGGCGGAGAGGAGAGGCTGGAGGAAGGACTCGGAGTCGACGAGTGAGAGGTCGTCGAGGGGGCCCGGGGGGGGGGGGGGGGGGGGAGGGGAAGGAGTCTCCATTGTTGGCATTCTCTTCATCTTCGGCAGCGATATGGTAAATCTCACCCATATCTTGATAACATCGTTTAAATTAACTCAGGAATCAAAAGTAATCTCTCCCATTGAATGTGTGCTCTCTGTTTAGTAGCTTTCTGTTTTCCTAATGGTCTAATGGGGGAGGAAGAACAGAGCCATGGTATGGCTTTCTTCTTTTTTCCCCTCTTTCACCCACTTCAGTGGGAGGAAGGAAGGAGATGAGTTTAACCTAGACGCAAAGCAATGTTGTCTGCAATCCGGGACCTGGACATCTCAGCCCTTTAAAATTCCCCTTTATATTCCTCCACTGATGATTAGCATTACTTCAAATACGTTGGAAGTAGATAAATTTGAGTTGCTCGAGAGTTTCAGGAAAGAAAGTCATATATCTCTTGCCATCGAAAAGCTTTCATCAATATTTTAAAATCCATTCATATAAATGGAGATGATCAGCAGGGTCAATGACTTGAAGATGGCTATTGTGATAGGATATTTGCAGAAGATAGCAAGAGTATGTTCTTAAATATAAGTGCTCAGCTTTTGAAGATGTCCATTGTGATATTATATAAGTGTTTTGTTTCGAAAGGAAGTGCCGAAGAGAGACTTTGCATGGATACTATAGTTAGTGATCATTATTTATATTATAAATTATTTGATGCACTTTATAATAATATTAGGCTCTAGAAGGGCAGATTTTGCAATTGAATTGATTGTTACAAGTAGATGCAGTTAGTCTCAATTTTGTGAATATTGTAGTTAACCGATTAAGCCTCAATACTTTTATTTTGTGTTTTTCATGTTACTTGGCTGCTTAAATTTATTATAGTTATATTGCTACAAGTCATGCTTGGTTGCTTGAATTTGTTATGGTTATATTGCTACAAGTCATGCTTGGTTGCTTAAATTTGTTATGGTTATATTGCTATGAGTCATGCTCTAATAGATTACAGCAGAATATGCTGCTTATTAGATGTTCAATTTTGAGTTCATCTATAAATCTTCATTACCAGTGAAAATAGTATATAGCAAGGTCTCCTCTAGTAGTTGTCAGTTTAGTTTTATGGGCGACTGATTGAGGTGAAATTGACATTGATTTGTATCAGTTATGCACAATATGTATTTGAGCATAGCATAGTTTAATTTCGAAGTTCAGATCTCAACTTCCGTAAGTATCATTTGTTCACATGAACATTACATTTGTTTGCACTGATGTTTGAGTCTCAGTACTTATGGATGAAACACATTACTAATCCGATGCATTATCAGTTGCATTGAATGATATTTGAGTTTGTTTGTTGCTCTTTTGAAGTGGTTTTTGTTGGTATAGGTTCTTCAGATGTATATGTTGAGGTTATAAGTAGATTAGCTGCAATAGGCTTCATGGAACAAGCTCCTTGCACTTGGAGCTAAATGTGATGAATTTAAGCAAATTTAGTTAGTAGGGACAATTGTCCTTGATAGTATCTCAGTCTTTATCTCTCTTGTAACTCCAGCTTAATATTCTTCCTTAAAATATTCTCCAAGTGTGTATGCTTCACGTCTGATTCTTCAAATCGCATTGCATATGCTACAGTCCATGCATATTACTGATAGGTGTTTAATGGCATGCAGACAGATCCAGTTTTTATTGAAATATCTCGCAGGGAAATGAATGTGAGACCAACAGCTTTTTTCTTTCTGAAATGCAATATGGAGTCGAGGAAAATTTACCGGCTGTATTCTAGAGCTCAAGATGGCTTCGAGTCCACTCAGTTTACACCGTTTCAAGGGTTAGTTTCAGTTTTTATATGTTATTGATTCTTTATTTATTCTGTCGATTAATTGCTAGGAAGCTGTTGCAAATTAGGATGAATTAGAGAAAATGACTCTCAGAATGCCCGGTTGCCATCGTGGTGGATATGCCCTGTACGGATTGATGATACAAACTGTTGAAGGTATCAGACAATCATCTGGTGAGTATCATGATTGCTTAATTTATTGTTCTGTTACTGTCATTCACCTCCTACTCTAGTAATATTTGGTTCTGCATTTAATTCTGAGTCATTTTTTTATATGCTTTCTGCTGTATCTAGTATGTATAAGAGCAAGTTTTCTACTTGGCTTCAAGAACTTGTTTGTTATGTTTTTTGCTACATGGGTAATTGCACCATGTGTAAGCAATTTCTTAGCAAATTAACCATTCATATTAGATTGCAGAGGATACTAAATGTTGGTATTCTTTTCATTTTATAATCTGAAGCTAGACGAAATTCCTATTTTTTTAATGGAAAACCAAATGTTTTGTTTGTTTCTTGTCACACAGACCTTGAGTTTTGGTCATTTTTCACACAAAAAATCTCTACTAAATAGATAGGTAGTTTGTTTTCTGCACTGAAATCAAGCTTCCTAGACTTTCGTTGCTACTTGGAGTTGAGTAGAATGTGCTGCCACCACCAACAGTTGATCCTTATTTATAGGACCATCTACTAATTTGTTGATGTGATAGTGATACTGCATGTTATGTTTTCTACAGGATGGCTATAATCAGATCAGCTTTAGGGCTAGTAAATGCTTCTGCTGCAATTTCGCATGATTTCATTATTCCCAGTAAATGGAATTCCGAATGTCAAAGGGTCCTCTGTCTCTTTGATGATATCAGCTTTACTCGTAGCAGCCTGTTGAAGGAAACCAGTGGCAGTGGACAAATCCATTGTCTCGTACCGTGAAGAGTTGTTTATTCATTTCCTAAAATATTAAAACTTAGCTCACTCGCAGAATGATGCTGTCCTGACATTTGGAACGGTAAGCCGTCTTGGCATCAATGGGATGCAGAGATCAACAAGTTGGGGTGCACCATCACTACGGCCGGCAGAAGTATTATAGTGGAGTATCCACTGTACTATAATCCTTTGAAGTCCTGTAGCAATCTGAGGAGATCAGAGGCATAGAAGGTGATAAAGGAGAAGAGAATTTATGCAAGCTGTGACTTATCTTAAACTTAATAATTTGATGTCTAATATATAAAACATTAGTATTGTTGATGCATACATATATATTTATTTTATAAAATATATTTTTTATTCTTAAATTTAAATTTTTATTATAAATTCATTAGAATGTATTAAATATATTATAATTTAAAATAATTTTAAATTTATAAGAATAAAATTTGATGAAATTTTATTAGGTTAATGATGGATTAGTGATAGAAATAATAGTGAGGAATTAATGATGAAATATTATTGATTGATTAGTGATGGAACAATACGGATGACTACTACATGCATTACGTCAATAATCTATCACTAAACTATGATGAAATATTCGTGACGGACTAGTGATGGAAGTTTTAGTGACTAAATTTCGTCAACAATTCATCACTAATTATGATGGAATAGTGATAAAAATATTTGTGACGAATAGTGGTAGAATAATGAGTGATGGATAATTCATCACTAATCCGTCACAATCTAATCCGTCACAATTTAGTGACGGAAAATATGTTCCGTCACAAAATTTTTGATGAAATATTCCATCACAAATCCATCACTATTATTTTGTGATGGACCTCTTCCATCACTAAATTTAGTGACGGAAAAAAATAAATAGTAACGATAAGATTTTCGTCACTAATCCGTCACTAAACCCAATTTGTGATGAAATAGTGATGAAATTTTTGTCACTATTTTACTATTTTTTTGTAGTGCCCAGTCGGCCTCGGCTTTAGTCGGCCTCGGCCCCTAGTCGGCCTTGGCCTCAGTCAGCCTTGGACGGCCTCGGACCTGGCGTCCCCTCGGTCCCGGACCTCGTGTCGTGCTGCCTCAAGCCGCCTGACAGCCACGTGGTCCACCCAACCGTCTGTGGGGACCCATATGGTCCACTATCTCCTACAACAACCGTCCAAGCCAAGCACGTAGGGGACACGTTGACAAGCGCCATAACGGTCGGCCACACCCTGCAGTAACCTGCGACAGCTGTCTAAACCAAAATAGCATCTGCCAACCAGCTGCAGCCACCTACTCTGACGGAACATGGCCTGCAGCTTGACATGACACATAGAGATAAGCTCCATTGTTGCTGCCATCAATTAATGCTCTGACAAGTGATCATGCCCCAAGACTGACAGGCTCTAAGCATCTATAAAATGGGTAAGAGGGACCCTCGATGAGGTAACTCCAAGAACTGAGAAACTCACTACACTCCTTAAGGCTCATTCTTGCTTAGAGAGAGCTCTTCTCTGAGCCTCTCTCTCTTCATCTCTCTTTCGAGCTTCCTCAAGCTCATGGCTGTTGCCCAGAGCACTGACTTGAGCGTCGAAGGGTCACCACTGAAATCTCCGGCCCCCAGGATTTGTTTGTAGGCCCACATGTGCAAGAAGCTCGCTGAAGGATCCCGGGCTCGCTGGAGGAGGCGACCGGATGCTCGCCGACGTTTGAGGATGGTGATTTGGCGTCAACAGATTGGCGCACCAGGTAGGGGGAGAGCGATGCTAGTTTGCAGATCCTCATCCCTTTTTATGGATCGTGAAGATGGTGACGACAAGAATCCCAAGAAGCTTTCACCAGTTACGCTGGGAGGCACCCTCAACGTGCTAGCAGCAGGAGGCTTGTCTCTGCTCCATCGTCACCACTATCTTGGGCCATTCAGGCGAAGCATCATGCCACCCTCACTCTTTGCTGCTCAAGCCATCCACCATCCATCCGTGAGAGATTTACCCAGCGGGAGACTCACACCGTCATATTTCTGAGGCTCATCAGCAAAGAGCCCCTCTAAGCCCCCCTCCAAATTTCATGACAAAAGAAGACCCAAAGTCAACTCACAGTCAGGAGAAACCGACTCTCCAACTTATAGTTGATTGGCATCCGCTTCCGGGCTCTGCATCGGAAGAGGACTACTGGCTGCCAGTCAAGGGAAGCGTGAAGATGTCTACACAAGGCACCGCAAGGAGAGGAAGCAGTTGGCCTCGGCCCCAGTCGGCCTCGATCCTAGCCGGCCTCGGTCCCAGTCGTCCTCGGCTCTAGTCGGCGACTTAAAGCTTAGAGAGCCATCACTCGCCACCCAAGCAGCCTTCTCTCCTACGGATGGCGACGCAGAGGAAGGCCCAAGTAAGGGCAGCGGTACCTCCACTCCAACCAACTTGATTCCCTGGGGGCAGACCACCAGCGGGCGGAAGTGCAAGTCTGTAGAAGAAAAACAGGAGTGCCGTAAGAGCTAAGTACGCTGCACTTAAGACAGTATTTCTTTCATTGATACTTACAAATGTCATGCAGGAAAGACCGATTCTACATCGGCATTCAAGACCAACCTCGCGTTAGCTTGGCACCTAAGCCCGACTTTGCGTCGACACCAAAAGCGCGAGGCCAGCTTGGCACCTAAGCCCGACTTTGCGTCGATACCAAAGCCCGAGGCCAGCTCGGCACCTAAGCCCGACTTCGCATCGGCACCAAAGCCCGAGGCCAACTCGGCACCTAAGCCCGACTTCGCATCGGCCAAAGCCCGAGGCCAGCTCGGCACGAAAGCCCGACTTTGCATCGGCACCTAAGCCTGAGGCCAGCTCGGCACTTAAGCCCGACTCCGGTCGGCACTCAAAGCCCGATGTACCATCGGCACTCAATCCCGAGGCCAACTCGACACCAAAGGTCAAAGACTGACTCCAACCTCGGCAGCAAAGATCGTTGGCACAAAGAAAAGGGCACCTGATGACTCTCAACTATCAGGCCACCTCTGGGGTTAAAAGGCACCTGACGACTCTCAACTCTCAGGTCACCCTCCGGGTTAAAGGCTCCCGAGCATGGTCTCATCCCAACGACTCTTAGGTCACCTTCCCAGGATTGAAAGGCTCTCGACGGCCTCAACTTTGCCTTAGCGGCTTTGTCACAGCCTCAACGCATCATTTCAGCCTCAGCGGCTTCAACTCTGCCTCAATGGCCAATGGCCAATCGAGTAAGACATTTATCTAAATTGTATACTTGCCACATATTACTGGTTGCTTTCAGCCACCAAGAAGCCCAAGACAACTCACAGCTGGGAGAGGCCAACTTACCAGCTCACAGTTGATGGGCATCCACTCCTGAGCTCCCCTCGGCTGCCGACCATGACTCCTATGAACTCCGCGATTTCGGCAAACTCCCGACTGCTTCCGTACCGCTCCCTCGGCTTCATACGGCCTCCGCACTTGGCCTCGGCCCCAGTCGGCCTTGGCCCCAGACGGCCTCGGCCCCCAGTCGGCCTTGGTCTCCAGACGGTCTCGGCCCCCAGTCGGCCTCGGTCTCCAGACGGTCTCGGCCCCCAGTCGGCCTCGGTCTCCGGACTGCCCCGGCCCCAAGTCGGCCTCGGTCTCAAGACGGCCTCGGCCCTCGGTCGGCCTTGGTCTCCAGATGGCCTTGGCCCCCGGTCGGCCTCGGTCTTCAGACGACCTCGACCCCCAATCGGCCTCGGTCTCCAGTCGGCCTTGGTCTCAAGACGGCCTCGGTCTCCAGTCGGCCTCGGCCCCGGTCGGCCTCAGTCTTCAGTCGGCTCGGCCCCCAGTCGGCCTCGGTCTCCAGTCGGCCTCGGACCCCGATCGGCCTCGGTCTCCAAATGGCCTCGGCCCTAGTCGCCTCGGTTTTAGCCTAAGACCTGCGGATCCATTCCAACTGCCCTTGGATTTTAGCATTGGTACCCCCCACCTTCAATCAACATAGTTTCCTGGGGCAGGTCATCAACTCAGCAGAAGGAGACCAATTTCTTTAAAGAAAAAGCTCTCAAGCCTGTAATCGATGTCGACACCAAACACGACGCAAAGGCAAATAGTTACGAAAAAGCTAAGTACACTACACTTTAAGAAAAAGTTTCTTTTCATTAGTGTCTGAATACATTATGGGAAAACTAACAAAACAAACCATTCAAAAGGCTCTCGACGGTCCTGCGATCAAAAGGTCACCCCCCGGGTCGACCGCGAAACCCCTACGGCGGTTCAGACCTATGGTTCCAGCGACCTCGAGCCATCCCTCGGGTCGGCCACGAAACCCCTGAGGTGGTTCCGAAGGAGCCCGATAGCATCACGGCTAATGGAACATCACTCGGTCTGGCTAGCATACGCTCCAAGTCGGTTCAAGTCCCTAATAGTCCGTACCTGCTCAAGTCACCTCCTGGACCAGCACACAAACACCCAAGACGGTTTCGAAGGAGCTCGACGGCATCGTAGCTAATGGGACACCACTTGGTCTGGCTAGCATACGCCCCGAGTCAGTTCAAGTTCCTAACAGTCCGTACCCGCTCGAGTCACCCACCGAACCAGCACACAAACACTCAGGCAATTTTATTTCAGCCCCCATGGCTCTATTTCTGCTTCAGCAATTTTATTTCAGCCTTAACGGCTTTATCTCTGCCTCCGCGGCATCATTACAGCTTCAAACGGCTGTCTCTGCCTCAACGGCATCATTGTGGGCAGAAATTATCCAAAGCATGAAAGGACACGTGCCTATCGGCGGTTGGCGGCAAGTGGGGATTAGCCACTTGAAGGTGACACCCCTTTCGCCTTGCAAGAGTCGGCTCGCTTCGTCTCAGGGGCAAGGGGGCATCTGATGTGGCTGACCAATGCGTTAAAGTAGACAGTGAAAGCTGGTGGAGCCCCGTCTCGATCGCAAAGGGTGATATCGGCCTTCGAGGTACCCTCGGTCTCAGCATCCGGACTTGGCGCCTTGGCCTTCCCCCGTCCGCCACCTTTTCTCTCTCCTCCACATGAAGCCAGCTTTTGTTTGGCCTCGGCCCCAAGTTGGCTTCGGTCTCCAGTCGGCCTCGGCCCCAGTCGGCCTCGGCTCTAGTCGGCCTCGCCCCGGCACATCATCCAAGTCGGCCTCGGCCCCAGTCGGCCTCGGCCCCCAGTCGGCCTCGGCCCCAATCAGCCTCGGACGGCCTCGGACTTGGCATCCCTTCAGCCCCGGACCTCATATCCTGCTGCCTCGAGCCGCCTGACAGCCACGTGGTCCACCAACTGTCTATGGCGACCACGTGGTCCACTATCTCCTGCAACAACCGTCCAAGCCAAGCACATAGGGGACACGTCTGACAAGTGTCGTAACGGTTGGTCACGCCCTGCAGCAGCCAGCGACAGCTGTCTAAACCAAATAGCACCTGCCAACCAGCTGCAGCCACCTACTCTGACAGGACATGGCCTGCAGCCTGACATGGCACATGGAGATAAGCTCCACTGTTGCTGCCATCAATTAATGCTCTGACAAGTGATCATGCCCCAAGACTGACAGGTTCTAAGCATCTATAAAATGGGTAAGAGGGACCCCCCGATGAGGTAACTCCAAGAACTGAGAACTCATTACACTCCTTAAGGCTCATTCTTGCTCACGAGAGCTCTTCTCTGAGCCCTCTCTCTCAGCAATTCTCTTTCGAGCTTCCTCAAGCTCACGGCTGTTCCTAGAGCACTGACTTGAGTGTCGGAGGGTCCCTGCCAGAATTTTCGGCTCTCGGGACTTGTTTGCAGGCCCACAGACGCAAGAAGCTTGCCGGAGGATCTCGGGCTCGCTGGAGGAGGTGACCGGATGCTCACCGACGTTTGAGGACGGTGATTTGGCGTCAACACTTCTGATGTGGAACTCTATCGATCATAGATCAACCACTTCCTCTTTTCTACCAAGCAAAGTATTATCATGGAGCAACTTTTATTTAATTTCTTTACTTATATTGTTCTATAAGAAGACCACTTCCTCAGTAGTACTGCCTCTACTCTTTTGAGATATACGGTCTATGTTGCTACACTACTTTGATAATGCCTCAAGTTTCTCCAAAAAGTCTCCAACAATAGAGTCAAACCCCTTCTCCTTCATCCACCAAATTTCAAGCTTGAAAATTTTAGTATGTGAAGGTACCGCAAACTGAACATTATAATCGAAGGTAATGAGATGTGATCTGAAGTTGCACTATCTAATTAAGGCCTCATGGAAAAATACTAGGAAGATATTGTCCTATTCCAATGAAAAAAGAATCAATCTAGCAGGGCTAAAGAAGATCCAGATTGTCCCTTTTGCCCTAAGAATGCTCCTCTTGACTGCTTAGATTTTGATTATATTGAAGTCACCTTTTACTGGTCTTGAGAAGTCCGTCAATTTCAAGAAGAAACAATTCCTTACAGCACGATCATGAAGCCTATATACTGATGTGATGACATACTCTTCTTTAAAGACTTATAGTTTAACTCCACAATTGTAGGGAAGACTTTAATCTCAGATCTTGAAAAAGCAAATACCTCAAGGTTTCACCCCGGTAAAAATCCTACCAATAGAACCATTGGCATCCCAATGAACCCAAACTACAATTTTGGCGCTACTAATACCCTTGTATCCCATGGTTTCATCCTTTCAGGACAGGTTCTACCAAGATTGTTTGTGAGCATTTTTGACTCTTGGGATTTCTACTTAATTTTCAAAGTTTAGTTCAATTAGCTCGGAGTTCCAATTCCTAGCCATACTAGAAACCATTTTCTCTGAGAAGGTTCAACCTTAGCCAACAACTTGAGAGCTCTGCCTCTATCTTCATGAACAGGTTTCATCTAAGAGTAACATTCTAAGCCAAAATAAATAGAAGATAAAAGTTCTAATTTTATCAAGGTCATGCTTAATATTTTAGTCAATTTAGCTTATATAATGAGCCTTGAACTAATCTTAGAAGGGGTTCAATTTTGTTTCTTCGCTTGAATATAATTGTGCCATGCGGCATCAATGGTTTGTAAATCGGTATCCAATCACATTTAAGGGGGATAAATTTGGAGTTTTGAAGTAACGGTAAAATATTTCTGATCTAGTTTGTAAGAACTTATCCATAAAAATAATCTGCATAATAAAAATTTTCATGAATAGAGTGGCTATATTTTAATAGAATATGACGTCTATTATTAGGCCCTTCAAGTTTGTTGCAAGAAAAAAGTCTTGTTGCACCGCATCCGGTGCAACAGAGGCTGCAATCAATCTAGCTATTGATCCGCACCATGTACACGCGCTTGTACCAAAAGTAAAAAAATCATTTCTGTTCGTGGCATGTGCGTCCACACGCGCCGTGTGCCATTGCCGAGCATGATGTGCGCAAGCTATACTGCATCCGGTATACAAGAACTTTTTCTTGTCACAATCTATAGACATTCATGCTGAAGAACAATGAGGAGATGGCACGGTCGGCCCACAAACATACCTAGCTGTCGGCGTTTGAAGTCCAGGCCATGCCAGGCCCAGTCGAAACTTCATTGGCTATGGGCTTCCAGGTTCAGCCCATCTTTTTCAACCTCTCGACTGTGGGAGGCGAGTTTGGTGCTATGGTTGTATAGGCACAATTTTTTCACGCAAATAGTTGTTACCATGTTGACGTTATTAGTCTCATCTAATTTCTTGTCTTTCTTTGCTTTGTTAAGCATGCTATTCTCAGCCCTAGTTGCATCCCTTATATAATATACATTGGAGAGTAGACGCATCTATAGCTCATCAAAGATTCGTTTGATGATCATTTTAAAATCACCTTAATAATTCTAGATCAATTCTAATCCTGAAGTGATATAATCTTCAATGATCAAAGCTTACTGTTAAGTATAATATATCATGGTAATTAAGAATCACAGCGATAGGATCATCTTCTTGGAAGATGAGTCACGAGGTGAAGATAATCTTGAATTATTATCATATAGAATTATTTCAGCGCAACCGATCAAGATGATCGACTCCATTATCATTTTATGAATCGCTTCACACCAAACATCCCTGAAGAGCGATGTAGTTGCTTGTCGGCATTATGGAACAGAGACGTTGAAGTTATGTTTTGCGTGCTTTGGAGGCGAGACCACCGAAAGCTTCACTAAAACGTGAGATTTACGGTACGTAGCTGTTTGGGACGGACTAGTCGTGACCTTTTTAGTTCATTCTTTGTCCCATTGGAAAAGATGACCTTGAGAAAGATTTAGCGAACAGTGGCCTTCCGTTGTGCTCCAAATAAATGCCAAGTGAGCCGATGACAATAGAGAGCCTCTCTCTCTTCGTTTCGTTTATTTTATGGGTTACGACGTAACGTTGTGCTTAGGATTCTCTGGCCTAAAATCAGGCCTTAAAAGCCAAGCAATCGGTACCATGGGACCAACGAGTCATCGAGCCTTTTCATGGCCCAGACTTTTGATATCTAAATATGGTGCATATATAATGCGCGATAAGATTCATTAGGTCTTAGCATGCATAGATAGTTAATCAATCCATACGATTGATGCATGCTTGCTGCATTAAAGGGCTATGCAGCAAGACTTTTCCTTCTAGTAAATCTAGGTAACTAGTCCATCTTGACTAATTTGTAGGCTTTTTGTTATGTTGCTATCAATGAGCGGTGTAAGGTAGCTCATTTATCTTGACCAAGCATAAGTGAGGCATGACTAGTTCCAGAGGTCTCTCAAAGCTTTAGTATACCTTTTGAGCTACTTTTCCTTCAATTTTCATAACCATACACACACTTTCACACAAACTATTAAAGTAGATTGCATAAATCTTGAAATACATAAAAAAATATTGTGGCTATCTTATTGTAGTTATTTCCTCGTATTACTCCGGCAATCTCTTTAATGTTTTTCTATATTGGTAGATATAATTTTCCTATGATATTATTATATATCATTCCTTGGTAGGATGGATTTAACAATCTCTCTATAATATTATTATACATTTTTTCTTTCTTAGTAGATTGTACCATCTTTATGATATTGTATCATGGATTGACTAATACTTTTATATAAATGTACAGCATATTAAATGAAGCTATAACAACTTTTTTCTCCTCAAACTTCACATGTACATGCATAGAATACTTTTTTCTAGTGCAAATTATTTTAGTCTTTAATAAATGAGTATAAAATTTTTTTTTCTATAAATAATAAAAAATCGTATCTAATAGGCTGTTGATTAATTAATATTATTTTAAGCTTCACTAAGATGAGCTTGCGTAAGTCGAGCCTGATTATAATTTAGCTTGCTTGCTAGTAGGATTAGTCAAATACAAGATAAATATTAAATAAACTTAAGCTTCTTGATGCAGATTTTTATTAAGTTAACGCCCACTTAGTCTAATATGGAATGGCCTTCAAGGAATTTGAGATGGAAAGGAATTCCTCCAGCTGTTATAAAATTTCATACCAATCAAAGTACTCTACGGCTATATAAAATTTACAAATTTAATCTAACCTAAGAAATTCTCTCTTTATCTTTGAGAAATCTTAAGGCCTCAAAGCATTCATTTAAGCCACTAGCATCAAAAATCTTGTAATGACTTTAGAGTCTCGGAGGATCCCTACTGAGGTAAATAGCATTCATATAGATGCATAACTTGTTGAAACAAGGATTACAAGCCTTTTTTTTAATTTTGAAAGACACTCTGATGCACACCTCCAATGGGACTTTAAAGAAAGACTTGATCTTATCTAAAGTTCTTCTCGGATCTTAGAAGCCTTATCAAGGGTGGATGAAAAGGAAGGACAAAGTGCCATGGCCAAGGAAAAGGAAAAGAAAAAAAGGAATAAAAATGGCATACTTAAAATAAAGGCTAAATAAGAGAGACCATAAGAGTATGAGTGAAGGATGCTCTGGGAGGTGATAAAGCAAGAGATTTGATTTCTTGCTTTGCATTCTTTAAAGACACAACGATGACTTATATTAATCAAAGAAAATTAATCATCAAGAATGAAATATGCGGTTAGTTTTTTTTTTTTTTTTACACATGTTACATTCTTATAAGCCCAACAAAAATTGTGCCTACCTCGATCTGATGAGTAATGTCTATCACACATGCGGCATCATCGTTAAATAGGCTTCAATATTAATAAATAAAAGATTTTGACTCTTAAACTTTTTACATGAAAATTTGAGTCATGTAAGGCATCTTATTTGCTTCTCTAACTGCTATATGTTTTATTGAATGAATCAACCTAGATATTGATTTCCTAGCTTGGATAAGAGTTCGAACCTGATCTATCTAACCTTGAAAGTTTTCAGTTTGGTAACTTCAAACCCAAAGCATATCGTTATGATCTTCAACATAGCTTATTATCGTGAACCCTGAACAAATTACTCTCTCATTTGAGTTGCATGCCTTAACCTCAGAATTGGGAGGTATGTGATGATGCAGATTTTCAATAACCTACAGTGGGATGACATATGGTGAGCAAATTGACGCTCCCCACTTAGCCGAATATAGAATGGACTTTAAGAAACCTGAGGTAAAAAAAAAAAAAAAAATTCTAGTTGTCATAAAATTACACATCAACCAAGATACTCAATGCCTTAATAAAAATCATAGGTTTAATCTAATAAATTAGAAGATTTTTCCTTCATTTTTTTGAGAAATCCTAAAGTCTCAAAGCCCTCTAGATTGCTGCTCGATAGGGTAAACCTTAATATCCTCTCTCTTTCGCTCTCTTTTTCTCATTGTAGGCTTTGTTGCTGGCTTCACCAATCCTCTAATTATGATGGTGCTAGTCATTAGTCTCGTTGGTTTTTTTTTTTTTTTTTTTTTGATTTTACAATCAACTTCTTGTTACTGTACAGATATGTCACCGCATATGGCCTGCATTACTACTCATGATCAATTGACTTGTTTGACAGCCATAGACATCAAGTGCTTCCTCTTATGCTCTATGATTTCCTGAATCTTTTTTTTATATCTAGCAGCCCACGGCCCCTGTTGAGGACCCATCTTTGACACTGTTTCTTCTTACAACCAGTCTATGCTTTTTGGTATGTACCATGTTTTCGTAAATAAATAAAGCTATACTTTTGTAGGTTCATAGCATACAGATCAGTCATATCTTCAGGAAAGCCAACTCAGTGGCTGACTGGATCGTCGTAGAATGACTGATCATTCTGAATGCTGATGCTGCCCGATTAGTCCGATCTGTAATTCTGATAGGATTGAGTCACCCTAAAGTGATGTGATTTCGTCTGTACCAAAAAAAAAAAAAAAAGCTATACTTTTGTAAACACAATATGCGCAGCAGAATCCTTGAATCCAGTCCCTGCTCACAGAATGAATCGCAGGTTTGAGACCATAGAGGTCGTTGTCGTTGGACCTAATTAACAGAGAAGCTTTGCCAACCACCAATCAATATCTAATCGTTCCCATTTGCGAACTTTGCCTCTTTGTTTGGCAGTTTGCAGCTTGGAATTGGTGCAGGCCACTTGAATTAATAGCATCACTCCAACCTAGATGTGGACCTTTTTACACTAAATTAAACAAATGTAATTTAGCAAAGGATGAAACTTAAACGATGGTTCCCTAACTCTGGCCATTCGGTTCTTTTTTTTTTAAAACCTAAATGAAGAGAGAGAGAGATAAAGACAATCGAATAATCCACCCCTAAGAAGCCACACCAAAATTAGAGCTTATGTTTGCCATGCATCATTTAATAACTTTTCGATTTTATTAATTTTAATAGAATTTTTTACTCTGATAACATAATAGTATCCGTGCAATAAATGGATGTATAACTAGTTTTAGCGGAAGCTAGGCAGTGGTCCCTCATTAAATCAATGGTTTTGGATGGCATGCCCAACCGATAAAAGCCGTTGGATGTACTTAAAAAATATTGCATCCATGAAGAAATGTTACTTGCGGCAACTATAAACCTGCAACCTGAATAGTTTTCAACGTTAACGTCAAGCAAGAGCTAAACCGGGGGTAGCCACTGCGTCTAAGCTTTTAAAAATTGAACATGTCCATCCGTGACCTTATTTTTCCTTATATATATATATATCACTTTTGTTCTAGAAGGCGGTTTTCTAGAAGCGAGTAAGTAAAAAATCTTCTTCGATTTTTCCTTGCCATCCCTTTCCTTTTAATTTATCTATTTAATTTGTCCAAAAAAACACAAGTAATACACCTGGATGGCAAATATGGATTTTGATTCCCAGATCTGGCCGCCATGAAATGCAATACCTTGTTGGAAAAACCAACTGGTTGGACCCCCGGCACGCCGAATTGTCTTTTTTTTTTTTTCTTTTTTATCATCTTTCTAGAAGGAGGCACCGCCAGTCAAACCTCTGACCGCCCAGCGAGCCCGTCCAAAAAAAATAAAATATATAAATATAAATTACATAGTTAATTTATGTACTTAAAAATTTATTTTAAAATAAAAAATATTTTATTTATTTATTAACTTTCATCCTATATAACCTAGCAAGCAGTATTCAAGTAACAAAAATAAATTTAAAATTCATAATTAATTAATTAATTAATTAATTAATTAATTTTAAAAAATAAAAAAAAAAATAAATTTTTTACACTTTGATTTGTCCTAAAAGGAGTGCAACGGTACATAACCACTTATGAATTAGAGTAAATCAAAAAAAAAAATTATTTTTAATATTTTTTTAAATTATTAAATAATAGATTAATAAATTAATTATGTATTTTAAATTTATTTTTATTATTTAGATGCTACATATGCTACTATGCTTGTCATATAGGATAAAAATAACGATATTTTTTTTATTTAATGATAAAATAAAAGTGATAAAAAAAATAAAAAATTTAAGATTGTTTTTAATTTTTTAAAAATTAAAAATTAAATCATATAACTCTCTAAATGTAAGAATTAATTTTGTAGTTTAATTTTAAAAAAAATAAAAAACGATAATGATATTTGTTGCTCAACCGGCACGCCGGATCCGGCTGCGAAACCCCCCACGCGTCCCGTTCCCCACCGTTTGGCGAGGGAATCCGTTTGCGATCGATGTTTTTTTATCTCTTTTTTTTTTTATGGCTGGCTTTGCCGCTAGAAAAGGACAACCATTCAAAGTCGTCTCGTAGACTCGCTTGCTTAGGCGGCTTGACTTGACTTAAGAATGATGCGCCTGCGACCATCTCACGCAAGGCTGGAAGGCAAAACAGTGCCATCCCTTCAATGGGACATCACCAGTCAAAGGAGGAAAATGTGGCCGAGAGGACATTTAATAGACCTACCTTTCGAAACTATTAAACGTGCCAAAGGGACGCTGCCCAATTTTTTTGACTGGAAATTGTATCCGTGGAAGACTAGCGAACGTATCATTTGGGAACCACGTGGATGCACTGATTTCTTGCCCCTTGAACGGATGATTAGGCTGGCTGGCGCACGAAGTTGCTGACTTGTTGACCAGCTTTCGTCGCTATCAGACGTGCGAATATATATATATATATATATATATATATATATATATATATATATATATATATATATATATATATATATATCCGATTAGATTCAGATAAAATCTTAAATAATCATCAATCTTGAATGATAAAATTTTTTCCCATCAATCCATAACAAACTCCCTAATAAACTACCTAAAATATGTAAGTCTATTTAGAAAACCTGAGCCTAATCCCCATGGACCCAATCCCATAATGTACAATTAGGTTATTAAACATTCTCTCAAAAAATTTCTTTTTAAGCCACGTAAGAAATACTTAAACTCGAGCCCATGTATATCCATGACTCACATGCTCTCTATTCTTAGGTCACAAACCGATCTAAATGACTTAAAAACCTGAGAACTTATGTAGCATAAGCTCTCATATCTATATAACTAACCTGTATTTTGGATGTGCCATACCTAAGCTTACATGACTTGCTATCAGTGCTTCTCATCATTTTTAAATCTTGATTGTGGAAATTATTTCTCCGATATGTTCTGTATTAATTGAAATAAGATTTCTACTGTTGTTTGCGTCTATGCTAGCAAACGAGATAGATTCTGTTCGACACAAACCCCCGAAAACAATTTTCGGATGCTTCAATCAGCCGCACTAGATAAAAAAGAAATTTTAGGGCTTTAAAATTTTAGAACGGGCTACTAAGGATATTGTTGCCGCCGAAATCCGTCCTCCGACTCGGGCGCAGTCGATCTCCTGGGGCGGACCTGCACAGAAGTCCTCACGCGAGAGGCATTGGGGGTGGCCCTCCGCGGAAGACCCTTCGACGCTCAAGTCAGTGGGAAAAATCGGTGATCAATCAGAAAATGGAGAGGTGGATCTCTCCGGGGAGTCTCTCCAGGGGCGGCCGATCGGGAGCTCTAGAGGGGAGAGCACCGACGAGCAGCCGGGGAGAGTGGGAGAGTGAGAGTGAGCGCATACCTGAGGAAATCTGGGAGTGTCGTATTTATAGGCTGTCACCTGGATCTTGAGCGCCTTCTGAAAGGTTCGAAAGTTGTTAGGATACGGAGATGGATCGAATCAGGTCGTCGTGGGGCCGTTGGGATTTGGATCTTGTTTGTTATGGGATCAATGGCTAGGAGAGCTCCTTGATGGCTTGAGATCTGATAGGTGCGTGGGTCCTAGGTAGCCGTGATAGGTTCTAGACCACTCCTCAACATGATTCCTTGCCTGGGATACTGTTACGATAGGCCTAGGCTCTCTCGCGCCAGGTCCCGCGGAGGTGAGTGTTGGACCGTGGGTCACTCAGTGAAGCCGAGCTATGGAAGCCCGGAGAAAACTGAGCTACGGAAAGCTCGAGAGAGCCGAGCTACGAAGCTCGGGGAAGACGAGCTACGGGAAGCTCGGGGAGCCGAGCTACGGAAGCTCGGGGAAGACGAGCTATGGGAAGCTCGGGGGAGCCAAACTACGGAAGCTCGGGGAAGCCGAGCTACGGGAAGCTCGGGGGAGCCGAGCTACGGAAGCTCGGGGAAGATGAGCTATGGGCTCGGGGAAGCCGAACTACGGAAGCTCGGGGAAGACGAGCTATGGGAAGCTCGTGGGAGCCGAGCTACGGAAGCTCGGGGAAGATGAGCTATGGGAAGCTCGGGGAGCCGAGCTACGGAAGCTCGGGGAAAACGAGCTATGGGAAGCTCGGGGGAACCGAACTACGGAAGCTCGGGAAGACGAGCTATGGAAGCTCGGGGAGCCGAGCTATGGGAAGCTCGGGGAGCCGAGCTACGGAAGCTCAAGGAAGACGAGCTATGGGAAGCTCATGGGAGCCGAGCTACGGAAGCCCGAGAAGACGAGCTATGGGAAGCTCGTGGGAGCCGAGCTACGGAAGCCCGGAGAAGACGAGCTATGGGAAGCTCGGGGAGCCGAGCTACGGAAGCCCGGGGAAGACGAGCTATGGGAAGCTCATGGGAGCCGAGCTACGGAAGCTCGGAGAAGACGAGCTATGGAAAGCTCGGGGAGCCGAACTACGGAAGCTCGGGGAAGCCGAGCTACGGGAAGCTCGGGGACGAGCTATGGGAAGCTCGTGGGAGCCGAGCTACGGAAGCTCGGGGAAGACGAGCTATGGGAAGCTCGTGGGAGCCGAGCTACGGAAGCTCGGGAAGACGAGCTATGGGAAGCTCGGGGGAGCCGAGCTATGGAAGCCCGGAGAAGACGAGCTATGGGAAGCTCGGGGGCATCATGGCGGGCGAAGGGATGGGGTCGGTCTTAGCCTCCTCGCACGACTATCAATGCGATGACGGTTTTACCCCCCAACACATGCCCCCCACTCCCTAGTTCGAAGCGTAGATTCGGGCATAGGGAGTATAGGCTTAGGTGGCACGACCTGCATTTGGGGATGCGTATTTGATTGCCTACGCAATGATGCCCTTAATTAATGCCGTGGGGCCATCTTTCCTTTCCAAGGCAGATCCGACATTCCTTAGGAGCGAAGGTAACGGCTGGGGAAATGCCACGTGGGAAATCCCGACTTTCATGGCGCCCATAGGGGCAGTTCCAGACGCCTAGGTTAGGGCGCCCCATCCTTACCCTGAGGTGGTTTCAATTGGCCAAAAGGAGTTGTGGCGGCGCTATATTTATTCGTAGACCCCCTTCGTTCTCCTCTGAAGAACTTCGTCTTCTTGCCCCCGCTGCATTCTGCTCGTTTTCTCTTGCACTCGAGAACATGGTGAGCCCAAGCGACCAGGTTTCGGAGGTGACCCTGGCTGATCTGGAGCGGATACGTCGCTTGTACAAGATCCCCCCGGACGTCGTCTTGTTGGTTCCGACGGTGGAGGACAGAGTGACGTCCGGTCCAGAGGACGGAACGTTCTGCTACGAGGAAAGCTTGAGGGCAGGCCTCCGGTTCCCCCTTCATCCGTTGGTGCGGGAGGTGATGAAGTTCTACAATATATGTTTCACCATGGTGGCCCCCAATAGCTGGCGCAACCTCATCGGGTTCATCTCATTGTGCAAGCGCCTTGGGGTGACAGCGACCCTTCCATTGTTTAGGGTGTGTTTTAATCTGGTCTCCGGGAGGGCCTCAGAATGGCCTATATCGGTCCCGGAGGTCTTTCAAGATGATATCGGATAACCCTTCGTCATAAAGGAGTGGAAGTCGCGGTTCCTCGTAGTCAGGGGGAACATTGGTTTGGATTTCCCTCGAGTTTGGGGGCAATACGTGAAGGATCCGGAAGCACACCCGGAATTGACCGATTCAGAAGAGGGATTTGGTCGTGCTGCGCAGCGGTCGAGCGCTCCCAGCCAGCATTCTCTTATCGGAGGATGCTCTTTTCGCGGCCGGGTTAAGTCCCGTCGATCCCCGCGGTGAGTATTTTCTCGTAGCTGATAGTTTAGTGTGGCTTCGTCTCTGATTTCTACGTGAACTAATGAGTGAGTTGTATTGCTACTACAGCCGAAAAGTCGGTGCTCGCCGACCAGATGAGGGAGGAGCTGGGGAAGCGCCGTAGGAGGTCTAGTTCCAGTAGCAAGCCTCGGTCCGAGAAGAGGCTTCGCCTTTCTGGCTCCCGCTCCAGGGGGACCGGGGGAGATGGTGACAGTCGGCGCTCTTCGCCGCCGCTGACCGAGGCAGCCGAGTTTCGACGGTGCCTGATCTTTCGGCGGCGGAGGAGGATCTATCCAGGCGTGAAGATTGGGAAGTCGTGGGGGTTTCGGGGGAGGCTGCTGAGGTTTCCTCCCCCCTCGTCGTCGTTTTGTCTGATGATGGCGAAGGGGAAATGCCAGTTGGCCTGGGGGCTCCCGCAGGCGAGGCGGCCCGATCCCCCTCATTGGGGGCCGATGGCTCGGCGAGGTCGCAGGAGGAAGTGGGGGCAGCCTCGCTTCCATCGAGGTGGGGAAGAGGTTGCGGCTGTTGAGGACCGGCCTGGGCCATCGATGGGGGAGCCGACGGGCGATGAGGAGATGGCCGAATCTACGGCGCCGACGATCAAAGTTCACGGGGGGTTCTCCGGCGAGGGGCCTCCTGCCGAGGAGCAGGGGGCTCCTGAGGGAGCAGAAGTTCCTGAGGGGCCCGTCGCGGACAGGAAATTTCTGGGGAGACGGAGGCAGAAGAAGAAGAAGAGAAGGAAAGGGAGGAGAAGGAAGGGAGCGGCGAGTAAGGGGATGCTTCGGCCGGGGTCTTCCTCGTTGGAGCCGAATCGTCCGAGGCTTCCCAAGCGAGGGCCCTGGCGGCGGAAGCCGGGCTGTCAAGAAGTTCGTGGGTCGCGGAGTTCTGGATGGTTCCCTGGGGGCAGACTTCCATTCGCGCGACCCGGAAGTAAGCGCCAGGTTTTTGCTCTGATACGGTCCGCATTCCAGGGAGAGGAGAGTTCTTCAATTGGAGGGGGTTACCCGGAGGACCTTGTCGAGGTGGCTTTCCGTAGTGTTGGGGTGCCAAACGAGGCTTTCCTCCTCCCCGAGATTGATGACCTTGCTCTTACAAGGATCGCCACAGACTATGCGTCTCGGGTAAGTTACTGCATCGAGATTGGCTCTTTGGTTGGTTAGCTCGGCTATCTTTTATGCGTGTCATGTTTTTCTCGCAGGGCGCCCTGATCATGAGGGCATTGAAATGGCGCCTGCACCTGGCGGTTGGAGCTTGGGCCCGGGCCCGCTATGAGGCCGATCTTTTCAAGGAGAGGGCGGAGTCGACCGAGAAACTTTCTCGAGCCCTGGTGACCTTTCAAAGGGAGCTCGGGGAGGCTCGCAGAATTCTTGCGATCGAGAGGGAGAAAGCCCCCCGACTCGCCGCACAGGTCAGTGAGCTCCAGCGGGAGCTCGAGGAGGCCAACAGGATCCTTACGGCTGAGAGGGAAAGAGCCTCCCAACTCACCGTTCAGATTGGCGAGCTTCGAGGCTTCCGTGAGCAATCCGAGAAGGCTAATTTGGAGCTTGTTCAGGCCAGGGCGAGCATGAAGACAAGGTTAAGTCCATGCAGCTATACTTTGATAAGAGGTGGGACCAGTTGAAAGCTAGCCACGCTGAAGATAAGGCCGGTTGGAGTAAAAAGCTCGAGGAGGAAGAGCGCAAATGCCGGCGGCAGCAGGACCACCTCACTCGCCTAAGTAAGGAGCTTGCCGATACACAGGATCGGCTGAAGTGGTCGGATGAACGTGCTGCCCGACTGTCAGATGAGGTCGACTTTGCCGTCAGGAAGTTGGGGATACCCAGACCCGGGTGGACGAGCTAAAAGAGAACCTTCGCCAGAGCCAGTCGGCTAGGTCTAGGGCTCTCAACAGGGTTCACGTGTTAGAGGGCGAGTTAGCCCGGTGGGAGGATCAGGTATGGCCATAACTGGATTCATTCATTTTGACCTTTCGACATCTGCCTTACTCGGCCTTTTCGCCTGCAGACGCATAAGATGAGGCAGGAATTCCAGAGACGGTTGGAGGCGTTCGAAGAGGAGGCCTCGAGGCACCGAAGGATCTCCGAACTGGAGAAGCAATTAAACGAGGCAAATGTGCGGGCCTCCTCGGCGGTGGAGGAGTACAAAAATCCACCGAGTTCACCGACGAACGTAGGGCGGTCTGTGCCGACGCATTTCAACTGGGTGAAGATGAGGCAAGGGCCAAGGTCGCCCAGGCTTACCCGGACCTGGACCTGTCGTGCTTAGATGCAGAACATTATGAAGCTTACACCCCGGGGGTCGAGGAGGACGAGTATGGAGAAATATCTGATGTTGACCTAGATGCTATCCTGGGAACCGACGCGACCGCCGACGTGTCTCGTCGTAGCACTTCGAGAAGGGAGAGCCAAGTAGCGCCCCTGCTGACGCGGCCGCTGGAGATGCTGGGGTTGATCCCAAGTCTTGACCCTTTTGGGGGCGATATGTGTTTTCTTTCCTCTCTTTTGTTTTGTAATTCGACCAGGGATCAATAAATATATTGGCCATTCTCCAATTGTTTGTCTTCCCCTAATGGTTCCTTGTCTTGAGTTTTGGTGAAATACCCTTAGAGGCCAAGGCGTAGGGGCCTTTTGACAAAAAGGTCGAACATCAACGCAGCCCGGCGTGAAACGATTTAACTTGGCTTAGGCTGAATGACATGGTGGTTTGACAAAATCCGAAGAACGAGATAGTCTTTCGGGGCTGAAGGATAAATAGCTCGGCTGGGGCCGAAGGACAAAGCAGCTCGGCTGGGGCCGAAGGACAAAGTAGCTCGGCTGGGAGCGGATACTTCAATTGGTTTTTGACGTATAGGAACAGCTCTGGCCCCACAAGAAGGGGGGTTAGGCGATGCTTAGACCTTGCGCGCAATTAGACTGGGGGTCTGTTCCCGAGGAACGCACGGCGTCGCGCCCCTTAATTGTTTTGTCAGTGCTCTGTCTCCTCTCAGGCGAGTTGATTTTCGTTTTGCCGAAATGGATGATACGACCTGATGTCAGTAAAAAGTTGCCTTGGAGCCTTCCGGGAGGCCTTTACTGTGCTGGTCTTTTCCCACGTGGGTTGTTTCGACGTGTGATACAGGTATTCGCCCGCCATTGGAGGATGTCTTTCTCGTAGGACGATCCCCTGAATCTGTCAGTTTCCGTAGGATTGGCGGGCGATTTTGCGTTCGACAACCATGATTCGGATCAAAGGAAATCTTTGCGTCACGATTCAGGCGATGGCTTGGTGCGCGCGGGGCGCTGCTTTCATCCTGGGAGGCCACGTGGAGGCATGGCCAGGTGTTTCGAATCTCGGGGCTTCCGGCCTTGATAGCTGTCCCGGTTCATTTTTGCCTATAAAAAGGGGGGAAGAGGGGTCGTGTTAGGTCATCCTCAAAGTTTCCTTCCCCATTGGAGTTTCCACCATGCTCATTTCTCCGCTGTTGCGAGTGGGAGGGTTGAGCTTTCCTTTCATAAGCCCTTCGCCTCCGGACAGTTGGGGCGATGAAGGAGCCGCTGGAGAATGGCTCGCCCTTAGGGGATGAGCCCCGGAGATCATATGGAGAGCGCACAGGAGGGGTGCAGAGATCACATGGAGAGCGCACATATGTGCTTCCCGTGTGACCTTTGTGGTTCCCCCTCGGGGACGTACGGTAGGAAGTGCACGCGGGCTCCCCATGGGTTGTGTGAATTTCGCCTCCTCCCCTGGTTTGGATCCCTGGGCTTGCCCGCCTGGGGAATCTTTCGCCACATGGGGAGGGGGTGAAGGTGTGTCGCCCGCAGGTACCTTGCCTTTGAGTTTGGGCAAGGCCGGGCAGTACACACTCGGTTTGGGAGAGCGTTCCGGCGCCAGGGTCCGCGGGCTTCCTACCTACTCGTCGGGGGGCCTCTCGGTTGGGTGGTTAGGGGTAATTCCGTCCACCCTTTCCAATCACTCTGATATCTCGGTTGGGTCGCCGAGATATCATTATTTACCGAAGCTGGCCGCAACTGTTGGTCCATGTTGCCCGCCCGTTATCGGCTCGAGCTGACTGTTCGCGGTTTGCCGATTTGTCGGTCCGGACGCCGGAGCATCACAGTTGCCCAGATTTGCTTTGGAGCAGTTGCCCGAGTTTTGTGCTCGTCTTTTTTTATGCACTTCAATGCTCTTGTAACGCCTCTCAGGCATTGTAATTGGTTTTGACGGCAATGAAATAAAGAAAGTTTTGCCCTATTTCTCAATCTCTGTTTCTCTTGTGCCAAGTTGTCGCCGCTGGCCGTGGGACATAAGGACATCCCGTTCGTTTTTAGGCGAGGATCCCGCGCTATCCGAGCTAGTCGGGGCTTGTAAGCTGCCCGGGTCTAGATGGAGGTTTAGAGGTTGTTTGGTGGTAGAATACGTTCCTTAACTCTGGCCGAAGCTCGGAGATTCATGCCTCGA
>UESW01004958.1:58177-129012 GCA_900491605.1 Calamus simplicifolius | reverse complement strand
TGTGATACCATAATCTTCAAGTTGTCGCTTAATCCAAAGGATTTGAGCACAGCAACTTCCAGCTGCAACATACTCTGCCTCAGCAGTGGATAATGCAACCGAATTTTGCTTCTTGCTAAACCAAGAGATTAAGTTACTTCCTAAAAGTTGGCATGCCCCACTTGTACTCTTTCTATCTAATTTACAACCAGCATAGTCAGAATCAGAATAAGCAATCAATTTTAAGATTAAGTCTCTAGAATACCATAATCCTACATTTTTAGTTCCATTTAAGTATCTAAAGATTCTTTTAACAGCAAATAAATGTGATTCCTTAGGATTAGATTGATATCTTGCACATAAGCAAACAGAAAACATGATATCTGGCCTACTTGCAGTTAGGTAAAGAAGTGATCCGATCATACCTCTGTAATGCTTCTAATCTACATTCTTACCTTCTTCATCCTTGTCCATCTTGCATGAGGGACTCATTGGCGTACCAAGAGGTTTAGCAGATTCCATACCAAATTTCTTGAGTATTTCCTTTGTGTACTTTGTTTGGTTAATGAAAATCCCGCTTTCTCTTGTTTGATTTGAAGTCCAAGGAAGAAGTTTAGTTCTCCCATCATGCTCATCTCGAATTCTCCCTGCATTAACTTAGCAAATTCTTGACAAAGGAGATTGTTAGTAGCACCAAATATAATGTCATCAACGTAAATTTGAACAATTAATAAATTCTTTTCTTTTCTTTTAAAAACAAGGTTTTATCAACATTTCCTCTAGAAAAATTATTTTCAATTAAAAATTTACTTAATCTATCATACCAAGCTCTAGGTGCTTGCTTTAAACCATAAAGTGCTTTGTAGTTTGAAGACGTGGTTTGAAAATTCATGATCTTCAAAACCAGGAGGTTGTTCAACATAAACTTCCTCATTTATAAAACCATTTAGAAATGCACTTTTAACATCCATTTGAAATAAGTTGAAATTCATATGACATGCAAATGCAAGTAGTAGCCTAATGGCTTCTAATCTAGCAACAGGTGCAAAAGTTTCATCAAAATCTATACCTTCTTCTTGATTATATCCTTTTGCAACTAATCTAGCCTTATTTCTAATTACCAATCCATTTTCATCCAATTTATTTCTAAAAACCCATTTAGATCCTATTATAGGGTGGTTTTTAGGTCTATCTACTAGGGTCCAAACTTGGTTCCTAGTGAATTGGTTTAACTCTTCCTGCATTGCTAACATCCAATAACTATCTTTCTCAGCTTCCTCTATAGTTTTAGGTTCTATATGAGATACAAATGCAAGATGATTATTGATATCTCTCATTGATGATCTAGTCCTTACACCTTGAGATGGATCACCTATGATTAGGTCCTTAGGATGACCATAAGCATATTTTTAATCTCTAGGTAGATCTTTATCATTATGAGCAATATCAATACCATCATCCTTAGGTGAGTCATCATCCTTAACTTCAGGTTCTTGATCTGAAGATACATTTAATTTTTCAATATCTCTTTCAATCAAAGATGTATCTTCCTCATCATCAATTTTATCCGAACTTGATGCTAAAGACTCATCAAACACTATATGAATGGATTCTTCTACGACTAAGCTTCTCTTATTAAATACTCTATATGCCTTGCTAGATGTAGAATATCCTAGGAAAATACCTTCATCAGACTTTGCATCAAACTTCCCAAGATTATTCTTACCATTGTTATGAATAAAATATTTACAACCAAATGCATGAAAATAACTTAAATTTGGTTTTCTATTATGCCATAGTTCATAGGGAGTCTTCTTAAGGATAGGTCTAATCAGGGCTCTATTTAGGATGTAACATGCTGTGTTTATAGCTTCCGCCCAAAAATATTTTGGAAGTTGGCTTTCACATAGCATGGTACGGGCCATGTCTTCTAAAGTCCTATTCTTTCTTTCTACAACTCCATTTTGTTGAGGTGTTCTAGGTGCTGAAAAGTTATGATGTATGCCTTTTTTAAAATAGAATTTTTCAAATAAGTGATTTTCAAATTCAGTTCCATGATCACTTCTAATAGACACTATGGTAGTGTTTTTCTCATTAGTGACTTTCTTAACGAATTTTAGGAATATTGAGAAAGTCTCATCTTTGTGAGCCAAAAATATTACCCAAGTGAATCTAGAGTAATCATCTACTATCACCAGACCATATTTCTTTCCTCCTAGACTTGTGGTTCTAGTAGGTCCAAAAAGGTCCATGTGTAGTAGCTCTAGTGGCCTAGTAGTTGAAACAACATTCTTAGATTTGAAAGAAGTTCTTGTTTGTTTTCCAAATTGACATGCATCACATATTCGATTATTTTAAAATTTAAGCTAGGAATACCTTTAACTAGATCCATTTTCAATAATTTAGAAATTAGGTGTGTGCTTGCATGACCTAATCTATGGTGCCATAGCCAACCAATCTCATTCATCTTAGCATTATTAGCAACTAAGCAATGATTACTTGGAGATAAATTACTCAAATCAATTAAGTACACATTGCCATAATGTTTACCAACAAGAATAATGCTGTTATCAATGGGATTAGTAACAGTGCAAACAGAAGCTTCAAAGGAAACTTTAAAACCTTTGTCACACAGTTGGCTAATACTTATCAAATTATGTTTAAGTCCATCGACATATAAAACATTATCAATATGAGTAGATGGAGTAATTTGAATCTTACCAATACCCATGATATGGCCTTGACCATTATCACCAAAAGTAACTACTCCACCTCTTTTTGATTCAAGGGTGATGAATTGATCTTTGTCACCCGTCATGTGTCTTGAGCAACCACTATCCAGGTACCATTTTCTTTTCAGTCTGATGGCTGCAAGACACTCCTACAAAACATTCATGTCTTAATTTTAGGTACCCAAGCTTTCTTGGGTCCTTCATGGTTAGATGCATTAAATATTGTTCCTTTGGGAACCCAAATCATCTTTCTCTTATTATGTGGAGTTTTACACATATAAGATTTATGTCCTTTATTTTCACATTTAAAACAAGTAATATTTGATGATTTTTCAGTATGTATAAAAATATTCTTCAAAGATTTTTGCTTTTTAAGTGGATTATATCTTAATCCAGCTTTATCAAAAATAGCCTTTTGATTATCCAAAATCATATTAAGTTTGATAGAGCTTAGAGTAAATTTATCAACTATAGGTTTAAGTCTATCAACTTCATTTTTCAAACTTTCATTTTCTTTTATCAAAAGTTCCTTATCTGCAACATGCTTTTCATTTTCTAAGGATAGTTTTTGCATTTGATTTTTCAAATCTTTGTTCTTTGAACTTAAGTTCGCAAAATCATCTATTAATTCATAAAAAGCACTATGCAATTCATCGAAAGTAAAATCATCAAGAAAACTCGGACTTACCTCATCATTGTCCGCCATGAAGCATAGATTGGTCATTTCACTCTTTTCTTTCTCTTCGGAACTTGAGCTTTCCGAATCACTCCATGTGGCCATCATTGCCTTCTTTTTGAATTTTTGGATGCCTTTCTTTAGTTGAGGGCATTCAGATTTAAAATGACCCGGCTTTTTACATTCAAAGCAGATAATTTCTTTTTCTTTGCCCTTATCCTCATCTTTTCCTTGTGATGAGTGCCATGTCCTCATCATCACTTTCATCTTCAGATTTATGAGGCTCTTCCATATATTCAGAAATCTTAAGAGCCATAGTCCTCTTCTTCTTTGACTCATCATCATCAACATATTGCTTAATTTGAAGCTCATGAGTCATCAAGGATCCCAATAATTCTTCTAGGGGTAGGGTACTTAGATCCTTTGCCTCTTGTATTGCAGTTACTTTAGCTTCCCAAGTCCTAGGCAAGGAACGCAAAACCTTTCTCACAAGATCAGAATTATCATAAGATTTACCAAGACTTTTTAAATCATTAACTATATCAGTAAATCTTGTAAACATATCAGCAATAGATTCACATGCATCCATTTTAAACAATTCATACTTATGAACTAGCATGTTAATCTTAGATTCCTTGACTTGATTTGTTCTCTCATGGGTAACCTTAAGTTTATCCCAGATTTTCTTAGAAGAAATGCAAATAGATATACGATTGAATTCATTTGCATCTAATGAGCAGTATAAAACATTCATTGCTTTGGCATTGAGTTGTGCCAATTTTTTATCATGTTCATCCCATTCTGTTTCCAGTTTAGGAATCTCCATGCCATTAACTCTAGCAGTGGGTGTGTGTGGTCCATTGACTATAATACTCCATAGATCATAGTCAAGTGCTTGAATGAAAATTTTCATTCTAGCCTTCCAATAACCATAGTTTGAACCATTAAACAAGGGTGGTCTATTAGTAGATTGGCCTTCGGAAAAAGATGAACCAGCTTGAGTTGCCATGTGGATCTTTGACTCTTGATCGTTAGATCAAATCAAATGAGCGCTAGCTCTGATACCAATTGTTGGTCCAAATAGCAACCCAAGAGGGGGGATGAATTGGGTTTTTCAAAAATTTAAACTCTTTTGAAAAATAACCCCCAGCGGAAATAAAAACTTAGATTCACACAAATTAAAACAGATTATGCACAACTAGAGAGTTAAAGATAAAGAGACAATCACGGCAAATACAGGAGATTTTATAGTGGTTCGGTGTACCTACACCTACGTCAACTCCCAAGTACCTCTTGGGTCCACACTATAATCAATCTGATTACAGCAGAGTTGTTTTACAAGCTCACAACTCGAACTTGTTGTTTTTCCGGGTGCACAACGAACCCAGCTGGTTTTCAAGGCTCACCAGCACAAAACCAAACACCACAAGCTAATGCTTACACAAGGCTAACAGCCTCAACTGAATCAATCACCAGATTGACCCAGCAAACAATATTTGTTTTACAAGATAAACAACTCCTCCAATGAGCAAATATACAATAATGAAACAGAAATAAGAGGATAGGAATCAAAGCCTGATTCGCAGATCTTGGTAGCTTCTTCCTTCTCTTCCTTTGAATGGATCTTCCTTCAAGATGCTCTTGAGACTCAGAAGATCAGAAAACTAGGGCTTCTTTCTTTCCTTGAGATTTCTTTGAAATAGAACAACACAAGCTTGGAATCTCTCTCTTTTCTTTTGGGGAATCAATATGATCTTTCCTTTCGAGTTTTCCCTCTTTCCTCTTTAGATATTCTGATGGATTTCACAGATTTTTCTCTGTTCTTTTCTTTTTATCTCTCTTTTCTTCTTCTTGTTCTTTCTTTTTCGGATGCAGCAAACCCTCTTCTTATAGATCCCGATTAATCCATAAATAGTTTAAAACTATCCGTTAGAAACAAGTGTAAGAAGGGTTAGAATCAAAAATAGCAATAGCCGTTAGGATTAAAAAAGATAAAGATAAAGTTTAGAGACGTTCTAATAGTTCTGAAGCCATGTCTGACATTCTGGAGTCAGCTCTAACTTTTCTGGAGTCGGCTCTAACTCGAAATTCTTTAATCCGCTCGATCTGGAGTCATCTCTGACTTTTCTGGGGTCGACACAAAAAACTTATGGAGTCGACTCTAACAGTCTCGGAGTCGACTCTATGTCATGGCCTGAAAATCCATCGTTCTGTCTTTTTTGTTGGAGTCGGCTCTAACAGTTCTGGAGTCGACTCTAAGTTGTGCTGTTTTCCGAAGTCGACTCTGCGATTTCATGTGTCGACTCTAATGTCTGCAAACTTACCTTGACATTAGATTCGAACCAGAACTTGATTTGACTCTTGATTTTGATTATCAAATTGACTTATAAGCTGAAAAACTTAATCAAAATCATTAGTAACTTCAAATGTTATACTCAAATAGTTTTGTTAATCATCAAAATCCTCAATTGGGTCAACAGTTTCCCTCGGCCTCGGACCTGCAGGGTCCCCCTCGGCTTTAGACCCGCACGGTTCCCCTCGACTTCGGACCTGTAGGGTTCCCCTCGGCCTCGGACCCGCACGGTTCCCCTCGGCCTCGGACCTGCCAGGTTCCCCTCGGCCTTTGACTTTTCGGGCTACCATCCACGTGGCCTATTAGCTCCCTGCAACTGCCACGTAGCCCACTAAGCTTTCTGCAGCTGCCACATGGGCCACTAATTCCCAACGATTACAGATGATGGGATGTTTCGAACGTGGTTAGATCCACTATTGCATGCATAGCCACCACTTCTCGAAAATAGGCAAAGGGGAGAATGTGAAAGTAAGTATAAAAAGGAAGGTTATGTTTCTTTTAAAAGGATAACTTTTGATCTTTTCCCAAAGCGCTAACTTAACCGTCGAAGGGTCCTCACCGGAATCCCCCGACCACTGAGGACTTTCTTGCAGGAACTCCACCAGAAAAGAGAGGTTCAGGACTCCTTCATCACCCAGCGTTTGAAAGACGTGCTTTGGCGACAACAGTGCATATGACTTCTTTGGTTTTATTGAGCAACCGTGAGACAAACATTCATTAGTTTACAGTAAATTTTATTTTGATGCCAATGATCTTTTTAATATCTTTAGATCCAGATTTTTAAATAAAAGTCATAGTGCATCAAAATGATTATGAATTTTGATGTTAAAAGCGAAAGATATTCGCTGCATTGTAAGTCTCACGCGGTTTTCTTCGTTTTAAGAGACAGATCAGATAACTTTTATCTGATAAGATAAAGTTAAATTTTTTGATAAAATTAAATTTATATTTAATTTTTAATAAAAGAATTTATCGACAATGCGTTCAATTCATTGGAATTTTTTTCTACTAAATTTTTTTTTTCAAACGCATTATCTTTTCTGAACACGTTGCCTTCGTTGGGAATCAGATTGCCTCTTTTCTATTATGCAATTAAAAAAAATTAAGGCTTTCCTTTGGCTTTAAGTTCCACGATTTTTTGTGGGAACAATGGAGAAAAGGGGTGTTTTGTGGAGTTACTAGAAATCTGACGCAATCCTAGAACACTAGGATATTGCACTGGAAATCTGGGCAGTTGCATGGAGTTCCATATCCCCTCTCGAAAGGCGGCGCTGTGAATCCAGATTTCCTTCCCTCAAATCGCTGGTGGGCATAAGGAAAGAAAAGAAAATCCTGATATTTCCAGGATTCCATTACCTAATAAAAAAAGGATGGACACGTGATTTTCACAAAATTTATTGGGATAACGGATTCTATCGCGTTGCATGGAATTCCAAAATTTCATGGATTGTTGGGAACCGCATTAGGGGAGATTTTCTTCTCTTACGAATGTAAATTCCGTGGAACTTTAAAGGGCCGTTGGGCATTGGGAAGAATAGAGACCTTCCAGGCCTCCCACGTGAGAAGGGAACGAAACTTTCGCTAAGAATCTAGAGAAAATGTTGGGGGCATGGAATTCCTTTCATTTTTAACATCCTATTTTGTGAAATTCAATCTCTAAAGGGGCGTGGAGAAAATCATCGGACTCATCAGTTGGCTCCGCTAAAATTGAACGTTCTAAAATTGAACGTTCTAATTGCGTGGAGTCCGGTTTGGCCATTTTTTATAAACCGAAATGGAAGGGGATAACATTTATGAACATTTAATGCATGATATTAATGCATGAATTTTGGACCAATTCATGCCTTTGGCAATGTTTTCGGGCTTTCATTAAAAATTATTATTTTTAATTTCATGAGCATGAGCAACCTCCTTCGTATGGTTTAATTGGTTTCATAAAGCAAAGTTTTATCTATTAGGATAAATTATTTTTCTATAATAAAGATTGAGTTGGAACCATAAAATAACATATCGTTATTTTTTTTAAAGATTTAATTAAATTCAAATTAATGGTATTTTTATGCCTAATAAATTTATCCATTATTCTAAATTGAACTAATTGAAACAAGATATCATCAAAATGACCTCTCTTGTGTAGATGGTTCATGAAGGATGTTGGATGTTGTGTATGTGTATATTTTATGCGGGTATTAATCGGCCCAAAGGAAGGTTAATGCTTGGCCAAACTACACATATGTGTGATGGTAAACACGTAACAATTATAAGGATTTACATGTGAGTAATAAGTCGATCCAAAGATAGATTTATTATTTGACATGCATTATTGTTAGTGTTTGATCATTACAACAAGAGTACCATTAGCAGTTAATATTACTGTCCAAAGACTTGATATTAACGTTGCACTTGGTATCTTGAGATATAGGATTTATCATTATTTAAATTTATTGATATTTGGTATTAATTATTTATATGAGCATATTATTTATGTATTACTTTTATTTTACAGCTAATGTTGCTAATATTTCTGTTAACCTTAATTCAGTGCCGGTCCTTAATGGTAATAAATTCAAGGGCAAAGATAAAGGCAAGAAAATAAAGAATAAGGCTGTTAAGGGTCCAGCAAAGAATAAACAAAATCAGGATCAAGACAGTTGTTTCTTCTGCAATAAGTATAATGCATGGCATGAAAAGAAAGGTACATTTCTTAATTTGTTCTGTTCTGAAATGAATATAGCTTTAGTATCTAGAAACACTTGGTGGTTAGATTCTAGTGCTACTGCTAACATCAGTGTTTCAATGGAGGGTTACCTAAGCTATCGAAGGCCAACTGTGCTGAAAGACGCATTTATACGGGAGATGGCAAGTCGGTAGATGTGGAGGCAATTAGACATTTTAGATTGTTATTAAGTTCTGGTTATTATTTAGATTTGAAAGACACTTTTGTAGTACCATCATTTAGATGGAATTTGGTTTCTATTTCAGCTTTGGATAAATTAAGATATTATTGTTTATTTGGAAATAGTCAGTTTAGTCTTTCATTAAATTCAAATATTATTGAAAATAGTTCTCTTATGGTGTATGACAATCTATATTTGTTTGATACTGTTGCTTCTTATAATGAAATCCTGAAAATGGAATTAAGAGGTACTAAGTATAAAATTTGCAATGAAAATTTAGGAACATTATGGCATAAGCGATTAGGTCACATTTCTAGAAATAGAGTTGAACGGCTTGTGTCAGATGGAATTTTGGATTCTCTTGATTTTACATACTTTAATGCCTGTGTTGATTGCATTAAGGATAAGCAGACCAAAGCAAAGAAATTGGATGCATATAGAACTATGGAAGTCTTAGAGTTGATACATACAGACATTTTGGACCATTTCCTACACCTTCTTGGAATGGTCAACAGTATTTTGTATGATTCGTAGATGATTATTCAAGATATGCATACCTATTTTTTATTCATGAAAAGTACCAAGTTTTGGACGTGTTCAAATCATTTAAATCTGAAGTTGAGCTTCAACTCAATAAAAGGATTAAAGGAGTCAGATCTGACCATGGTGGTGAATATTATGGTAGATATGATGGATCAGGTGAACAATATCTAGAACCATTTGCCAGATACCTAGAAGAGTGTGGAATTGTTCTACAGTATACCATGCTAGGGACACCTAGCATGATGGTGTGGCTGAAAGACGAAACAGGACTCTTAAGGATATAGTAAGGAGTATGATTTATCATTTTACTTTACCAGAGTCACCCTAGGGAGAGGCACTAAAGACAACAACCTACATTCTGAATAAAGTACTAACTAAAGTAGCTGTCAAAACACCTTATGAGCTTTGGATAGGACGAAAGCCTAGTCTAAAGCATTTCATGTTTAGGGATGTCCAGCTGAGGCAAGGCCTTATAGGCCACATGAAAAGAAATTGGACTCTAGGACAGTGAGTAGCTATTTTGTTGGGTATTTAGAGCGATCCAGGGGTTACAAGTTTTATGATCCCAAATCAAGGATAATTTTTGAGATGGGAACTGCAACGTTCTTTGAGGATATTGAGTTTGGGGGAAGAAATAAAGCTAGAGACTTTGTCTTTGAGGAGGAATTGGAAACTACTACTCTTGTTGAAGAGCAGCTAGTTCCTATTCCTATAATTGCTTTTGATAATGATCAAGTTGCAATTCCAGAACAACAAGAAATTATTATTCAACTCTCAGAGGTATAAACTCAACAATCTCAAGAACAAATGCCTTTGCGGCGATCCACTAGAGAAAGAAAGAATGCTATTTCAGATGATTATATATTGTTTCTTCAGGAACATGAGGAAATATCCTGTCAACTTCCTTCAAGCCATACAAGGTTCCAATTTAGAAAAGTGGATTGAAGCAATGAAAGAAGAGTATAAGTCTATGCAAGACAATAAAGTTTGAAAATTTGTCCATTACCATAAGGTGTGAAACCCATTGGTTGTAAATGGATTTTTAAGACCAAACGGGATTCAAAGGGTAATGTGGAAAGGTATAAACCTTGTCTTATGGATAAAGGCTATACTCAAAAGGAAGGGATTGACTTTAAAGAGACCCCTCCAGTTTCATCGAAGGACTCTTTTAGGACAATCATGGCTCTTGTTGCACAGTATGATATGAAACTCCATTAAATGGATGTCAAGACGGCGTTTCTCAATGGAGACATTGATGAGACAATTTATATGGTGCAACCAGAAAACTTTGTGTCAGGAGACCCAAAGAAAATGGTTTACAAATTGACAAAATCTATTTATGGGTTAAAGCAAGCTTCTTGTCAATGGTACCACAAATTTCATCAAGTAATTCTTTCATTTAATTTTGAAGTGAATGCAGTTGATGATTGTGTGTATTACAAGTTCAGTGGAAGTAAATACATTTTTCTAGTTTTATATGTGGATGACATTTTGCTTGCCACAAATGATATAGGCATGTTGCACGAAACCAAGAGATTTCTATCAAGCAATTTTCAAATGAAAGATCTTGGTGATGCCTCCTTTGTATTGGGAATCCAGATACATCGATGTCGTTCTCAGGGTATCCTTGGATTATCACAAAGGAGCTATATCGATAAAGTACTTAAGAGATTTGACATGCAAAATTAAAAACTAGCTGATACCCCTATCGATAAAGGAGATAAATTCAGTATTAATCAGTGCCCAAAAGGAAACCTTGAAGTTGAAGAGATGCAGAAGATTTCTTATGGTTCGATTGTAGGGAGTCTAATGTATGCTCAAGTTTGTACGCGTTCGGATATTGTATACATTGTTGAGTGTTAGGCAGATATTTAAGCAACCCAGGTATGGATCACTGGAAAGCAGCCAAAAGGGTTATGAGATATCTGAAAAGAACAAAAGATTACATGCTCACATATAGGAGATCAGATTATTTTGAGATCATTTGGTATTTCAACTCCGACTTTGCGGGATGCTAAGATAGTAAAGGATCCACTTCGGGCTATGTATATCTGTTAGGTGGTGGGGCTATTTCTTGGAGAAGTGCAAAACAGATACTCATAGCTTCTTCTAACATGGCAGTAGAATTTATAGCATATTATGAAGCATCCAATTATGTGATATGGCTAAAAAATTGTGTCACCGAGCTGCGCATATTGAAAGGAATTGAAAGACCGCTAAAGTAATTTTGTGACAACAAGTCAGCCATATTGTATTCCAACAACAATAGGAGCTCGATCAAGTCAAAGCATATTGACATTAAGTTCCTGGTTGTAAAGAAAAGAGTACACAGTGGTCAGATTTTTATAGAACATATAAGGACAAACTCCATGATTGCAGATCACCTTACAAAAGGTATGCCGCCCAAGGTCTTTCATGAGCATACTGCTCATATTGGTGTTATTGAGCATGACAATGCTTAGGTTTAGTGAGAGTTTGTATTGCTTCTATTTTATGCTTTATATTTGGTTTGTGCACACTTATGTGTTTGGATATTTTTTGATCAGAAATAAAGTATTTCATTCAGTTCAGTACACTCTGTACAATTATGTTAAAGTTTTGATCTCACTCAAGTTTAAGAAGGACTAGTTGAAAATAGGCATGTTAAGATCACATTACATATAATTTTCATGCTACACATCCACATCATGATCCATGTTATTTAGTTGTATTAACATACGTGACCATTGATGGGTCGAGTTATGATAGATATAACAAAGGCCGCTTTGATCCTATGTTAGTATGGTTGATGGACCGGATTGGCTATAGATACATTTCAGTAATGACAGTAAAATTGAGCTCATTTGGTTATTTTTGCAACATAACTATAAGGTTACACATATAGTCTAGTGAAAAATTGTTGGATTTTTAATCCAACATTGGGCTTATATGTGAAATAATTATGTGTTGCGGACTGTCAAATAAGGTTAAGCCTAATTAAAAGTGATCAGCTAAGGTTTTAATGATTTGGGCTTTAATGTATCTGATTAGGTATGGCCCTTTAATGTGTAGAGACCTAAGGGATTATTTCTATTTTTATTATAGACTAAAATAGAAATACCAAAAGATAATGATAAAATTATCTATATATAGCGGTTATGGTCCATCAGAAAGAATAGCCTAGAGAAAATTCTAAAAGGCTCTCTGGGAGTACGTGTTGATCTGGAAGGCCAACCGCAGGATTCTGGAGAGCAATCAAGCAATATGTATTCAGGTACGCTTCCGTTTATCGATTATGGATTCTTGATGATTAAACATGAATGATTCTTGGGCTTCATGGTGATGGTCTTCACCAAAAGGTTCAGATTTAATTTCAAACAATTATGTCCATAATAAAATCTATTTCCTTGAAATATGTTTCCTTGATTAGTCTTAGACTTCATATTGCTTTAATAAGTCTTTGAAAATACTGAATTGAACAGTTCTATCATTGGGAGAGTGAGGTCCGACTCTAGTTGCCAACTTTCTCTAATACGTTAAATGCTGGGTGGGTTAAGGCATAACTGATCGAGCGCATTAAGAAGTCCCCTAATTTGCAGACTTTGACTTATACTTATGTCAAAGTAATTTTAAGTCTTGATAGATGTTGCTCTTATAATCTAAATTATGGCCAATGTAACAGCTAGCATATGGATTTAAATGCATGGTTGTCAGGAAATTGCATATGTAGTTTGATATGTCAATATGGAACTTTTTTGCTTGCTATTTCAAGTACTTTAATGTCCATAATGCGTATTTAAAAAAGGTTGCTTGAGGCTGCAATATGGCTCACCACCATCTATGCATCTCACGGTGTGTAAAATTCAGTTGGCATGCTCATACGAAACCATTTGCTTAGTAACTTGAATCACACGGGCTAGCGTACACTAAAATGATGGTGTTCATATTAGTCAAAGTGATTCACTTTTGAAGCTTGCACCTTTATATGGTAAGTAGATATTGCTATGGATTGAGTAAAGTACTTTTATGTGTGCCTAGAATAGGAGTTGAACCGATGTCTCATATATATCATCATTAATCTGTTTCTCTTTGGAAAGAAGAATCATTGATCAAATTAATGACCCATATGTGCCTCATTGTAAATTTATAGCTACCATTGCTTTTGATTTGAGAATGAGAAGAGGTTGAATATAAACAGTAGTTTTTCCTCTTGGTGGTTACTTTTATATTTGCTGGACCAAATTCTCTACTTTGAGTGAATTGGTCCCGGTTGAAGCAGCTCTAGGACTGGGGCATTCTTCTCCAAACCTTATTCCAGGAGTAATGATCCATATACCAACCCCCAGGGAACAAAATTTATCTTTTCCCTTTTTTTTTTTTCTGAAACCGTACCTTTCTGGCAGGAATAAAGCATATAACAAGTCTTATTCCTGTCGGATGAGGAACAATATATCTGAAGTCCTTAGACTACTTTTCTGAAGCTTGAACTATCCTTCCTTAGACTACATTTCCACAATAATATACAATAATACATGACCTCTGAAGCCTTTCCTATACGAGTCAACCAGGTGGACTAGCATTTCTAGGAGGATACTGCATGCATGTTTTCTAGCTACGTTCTTGTATGCGGTCCTTATTTTCTGGTAAGTCATTGCATGCCTTCGGCACAATTAATGTTTGAGCTGTTTATCAATTATATATCTCCCAATGTCTATTCCATTGAGAAGAGCTGATGCCGGCCCGTTGTGTTTAGTAGCAGCACCCATCATGACCCCATAGAATATTATAACATATAGGAACAAAATAGAGGTAGCCCTTAGAACTGAAAAAAAGATATTTAATTACTAAAGAAAAAACATGTCAATATATAATTGATCAGAACCAAAAGACTGGCATTGTTATCATAATGCCTTAAACTATAAGAAATCAATCAGTACTGTGTATATCGATGGAAAATTAACTAGAGAAACTTAACCACACTACATCTAGAATTCTCGCTAGCTAGGCAGGCGTACGGTTTGCTCAAAATTTACTTCTGAAATTCTGGTAATATTGTTTCCATGAATTGGTTGGCGAGAGCCTGGTATGTTGCCTGTGATGGATGGACGGAGTCCCAAAACAAAAATCTGTTGGGAAATTTGCAAACTGGAGTAGCAAAATTGCACAACGGTCCCATCTCTATTAAACCTGTTCCGCAGCAACCCACATTCGTTGCAGTAAAACCTATATATTTTTCAAACACAAACAAAAAATTTAATATCATTTGCATGCAACAACAAGAAAACGTACGCATGCATGCATGGTTGTTATTAATTAATTGGCCACTTGAATTTCTGGGGGCAATAAAAGCTAATAATTAAAGCCATATATGCATGTCTGTCCAGTTTCCTATAAAACTTATTTCTAGCTAGGGTTCTTAATTACAGAGGTTGCACTCAAGCATTTTTGTACTTCTACTCACTCTTCATTACAACAGGCGTAAATGGTAGCTATTGATCACATCACACGGAAGTAAAAGTAATCAAAGTAAAATATAAATGGTTAACGTCTTTATATATATATATATATATATATAAAGGCAAGGAAAAAATGATCTAGTTTATTCTCTTACCATATTTCTGAGGATGCGTGACCATGTCCATCAATGGGTTGTATATGTCCACATAGGCAAACTTAGAGGTGGGAAATGCATCGTTCCACCTTTGGATGGTGGTTTGGAGCAAGGTGTTGTATGATGTGGCATCCATATTCTGTTGGTTGACGCAAGTGCGTTCCGGTGTAGGTATGCTTTCTTGCATGAACCCAAAAGTGATTTGCATTGGAAGGCAACCGAGTGGTGGAAGGCCAGATATTGCGAATTTTCTTGCGCCCATGTCATACAATTGCTGCATTAATTTCCTAGTTAGAAACTGCTGGAATTCGTTGCATGAGATGAAAAATATATATATATATATATAATAAGATTTCAATATTCAAAAGTGATCTTTCCACCACTTTCTCCAATTTGCTGCTAATACAAAGAATTTATACTGAATTTTGGACTATGAATCTAGAAATTTTGAACATTGCTGTATTGGTGTTGGGCGGGTTCAATTATGTGTTTGTTTCTCTTGCTCAAGCTACAACTTAACTAATTGGATGTATTGGATGTATTTTGTTCAAAAATATGTAAAAATATGTATGAGTAATTAAGTTGGCACATATTGAATTAATTGTCTTTATATATATCTCCCTTTCTATACGGGGTGTTGCCTATTAACTTATAGATACTAATTTTTTTAATATCGGTTAATAAAGCTATATAAATCGTACTGAATTTTAAATTGCGGTCATCGATGCAGTGCAAATTAATCTCTAAAACTACTGAATTTTATGCGCATGATGCATGGAATATTATAAAAAATGCATTGACAAATAAATTTTTATTCTATTTGTACCATCATGAGAAGAAAGAGGAATATATACCGAAACAAGATCTTCAAGATGAGAAACGAGGAAGCTCTGGTAACGAGGGACGGTGTAGGTTATTTTTCTGAGTGGAAGGATGTAGTAGTTCATCATCATGTCATTAGATCCAGCGCCAATAACAAACATTGCATCCCTTATTATCCTACTCGCCTCGTCGTTCCCTACAGCCGCTTGTAGCTTTTCGATGTACGATGCAAAGTTTGCTACCTGTTGGCCAACAGTTATCACACCCACCGTGGTCGCGGTCAGGTCATCCAATCCAGACCCCCCCGAGGCGAAGCTAACGCCGGTGGCGAGTTCGGCAACGGTAAGATTCAACTCGGCGTAGGCCGGGAGGGCATCATTGAGGCCCAAAGAGGACACGAGGAAGTCGGTGATGAGCATGCCGTTGGTGAACCTCCCCGTCGGAACTTGGCCTGGGAAGTCACGGCCATAGGGTGCATGGTCGGCTCGGACGAGAGTAAGGAGGCCGTTGTTGTTTCCGGCGTCCAGCGTGGAGTCGCCGAAGGCGAAGACGGCCGTGATATTGTTCTTCGAGGGCTCCAATGCGGCGGCAATGGGGTGGGAGAGAGAGAGAAGGGTGGAGAGGAGGAGGAGGAAGGAGATGGCGCGATTTCTGTTCTCCATAGCTTTTCGGTGGTGGTGGTGGTATAATATAATCTCGTTTAATGTTTAATTAGTCTTAGGGTGGTACGTACGTATATATATATAGAGAGAGGTGATGGACGGAGAAGAACGTGTTGGGTAGGACTCTAATGCTAAAAATAAGCGGATGAATGAATGGGATTGGTTTGAAGAAGTGAAAAACGTTTGGGGTCTCCAGAGGTTAACTGGATTTACTTAGAATTTTCAAGCTTATCCGCTATAGATATAACTGCGATGGGCCGGATATATAGAGATGTAATATATAGATACGATCATGCTAGGCGGATACGTTGGATTGGATCGTTTATTTGTATACGACTTTACTTCTTAACCGTAAAGATTCTGATAAAAAAAAAACCTTGACGCTAGCTTCAAATGTAATCTATAATTCAAACCAGCTATTTAATTTCCAGCCACTTTCAATTAATTTCTGGATATTGGATGATAATATGATGCTTTGAGTAATTGTAACTGGACTCAAAAAAAAGTTGTGGCACAAGTAGATCGAGGTGCACGAACAGCTTTAGATGGGCCAAACAGGATTTTTTTTTTTTTTTTTTTTGTTTTGTTTTTGTTACAAGCTTATAGTAAAAAATTAGGCATGCTAGCGATCTTAGATCGGGTGTCTCTCGATAATGGATGGAGGTTCCTAAAGATGCCATTGTTCTAATTAACCAACCATTATGGCTAAGCCTTGTTCTAGAACAGCGACATCCACTAATAGCTAGTGAGAGCTAACACTTTCAGGCCAACTCATCTAGACTTAAGATAATTTGATTAGATTAAGTAAAAGAATAATATAATTATAATTTTTAATTGAATTTATCTTGGTAATGTTCGGTATTAGGTTATTGGTATAGCTTTTCATTGCATTTTAAATCTCTTAAATCGGAGTTCAGTGGAGCAAGTTATGATCAATTTAGTGACCAACAAACTTCAAATAAAATAAAGCTACGATCTAGAAGGCCAACCGCAGGATTTTTGAGAGCAATCAAGCAATATGTATTCAGATATGCTTTCGTTTATCGATTATGGATTCTTGATGATTAAACATGAATGATTCTTGGGCTTCATGGTGATTAAACATGAATGATTCTTGGGCTTCATGATGATGGTCTACACCAAAAGGTTCGGACCTAATTTTAAATAATTGGTGATGGTCTACACCAAAAGGTTCGGACCTAATTTTAAACAATTGGTATTAGAGCCCTATTCATGTTGAATCGTTGAGTAATTTTTTGGTTATATGCATTGATATTCGTATTTGTTCATGATGTGGCTGATCAAGCTTTGTTAAAGCTAACAAGGTGTGGACCTAATGCACGGTTCCCCTCGGCGTCGGACCCGCACGGTTTCCCTCGGCCTCGGACCTGCAGGGTCCCCCTCGGCCTCGGACCCGCACGGTTCCCCTCGGCTTCGGACCTGCACGGTTCCCCTCGGCCTGAGACCCGCACGGTTCCCCTCGGCCTTGGACCTGCAGGGTTCCCCTTGGCCTTGGACTTCCCAGGCTACCATCCACGTGGCCTATTAGCTCCCCGCAGCTACCACGTAGCCCACTAAGCTTTCTGCAGCTGCCATGTGGGCCACTAATTCCCAATGATTACGGATGATGGGATGTTTCGAACGTGGTCAGATCCACTATTGCATGCATAGCCACCACTTCCCGAAAATAGGCAAAGGGGAGAACGTGGGAGTAAGTATAAAAAGGAAGGTTATGTTTCTTTCAAAAGGATAACTTTTGATCACTGTTTTCCCAAAGCACTAACTTAACCGTCGAAGGATCCTCATCGGAATCCCCCGGCCACTGAGGACTTTCTTGCAGGAACTCCACCGGAAAAGACAAGTTCAGGACTCCTTCATCACCCGACGTTTGAAAGACTTGGAGATAACAGATTGGCGTGCCAGGTAGGAAAAAGAAGAGCAGAGTCCAACGCTCCAAGGCTACAGGCCTTCACTCCCCTTTACCGCTCGATAAGATGATGGTAGCATGAGCACAGGAGGTTTCGGACGGCGGCCTTGGGGGGCAATGCCAAGAGCCGGAGCAGCCAGAAGCGAGTCTCTCGGCCCTTCCGGTCCCTTTCCCTGTCCCGCCATTGTCACCTACGCAGGGCGACCGTGTCGATGCTCTTGCTGTGCAAGTTCATTCCTTGGTGGCCGTGGTCTAGCACCTGCAGCAGCAGGTGGTAGTGTCGCAGCAGGGGCCCCGGTCCCCTTCCCCGGGCGCCAGGGTCACTCCCCTTAGTCAACAGTCCACTCGTGGGAGAGCTTCCCACTGGGAGGTCCCCCGTCACTATGCCTCCCCCGTACGTCGCTACCGGGAGGCTTCCAAAAGACCGCGGTCCCCTTCTCGACATTTTGATAACTCCCACAGGCGGCGGCAGGGGAAGGAGGCTGAGCGAGGACATCGTTACCACCGCAACCCATCCCCATCCTTGGGGTCATCGCGGGAAGGGTCTTTTGATGGGCGCGTCACCCGCAGGGCTGAGCGGCGCCTCGAGGAGTACAGTCAACGGCTGGAGGAACTCTGCCGCAGGGTTACTAACCCGTCGAAGGCGGATTATGACAGCCGCCTTCCCTTGTCTCGCTGCATAATGAAGGAGCCAATCTCCACCCGATTTTGTTTACCCCAACTGGATCCTTATGACAGCACTACTGACCCTCTGGACCACTTGAAAAGCTATAAGGTCCTTATGCAGGTCCAAGGGATGACTAATTTCCTTCTCTGCGTTGCTTTTCCTACCACCCTTTGGAAGGCAGCGCGGGCCTAGTATTCCCGGCTACCTCTGCGAAGCATTAACTCTTTTCGGCAGCTGGAGAGGTCTTTTCTGGCACATTTCAATGCTTGCCAGAAAATTTAACGGATGGCCGACAGCCTGTTCGCCATCCAGCAGAAGAGTGACGAGTCACTGAAAGATTTCATAGCTTGATTCAAGGAAGCCGCACTGGAGGTGTACAACCTTGATGATTCTGTCGCTACTCTGGCCTTGAAGCGAGGGCTTCGGCCCTCCCGCTTTGCATACTCCCTCGATAAGATGCCACCGAACTCCTATGCCGAGCTGCTGGGCCGAGCGCACAAATACATCCGTGCCGACGAAGCTGACTCCTCTTGGTGTGAGACGGATGGGGGCCCCAGCTAGAAACAAGCCCGACCTGCATCCGATAGGTCATAGCAGGAGAGGCCTGAGCCCTCCCGTCGACCCAACAACCGGTCGAGGGCGCGCTCTCGTTCCTAGGGAAGGGATCCGTACCCCCCTGCTCGCCCCGATATCACACATTCTGATGGAGATCAAAGGTGAGCCTTTCCTTCAGCGCCCTCTTCCTCTGAAGCCTGGAGTTTCTCGTGATAAAAATCTTTATTGTCATTTTCATCGGGATCACGGGCACGACACGGAGAGTTGCCGCCAGCTCAAGAGGGCGATCGAGGACCTTGTTCAGCAGGGCTACCTCGGCAAGTTTGTCCGGAGGGCAAATCCAACTGCTCCGACCCATCAGCACCCCCACTAGCCCAGGCTGAAGTCAACAATGCCCCAACTAAGAAGACAGTAGCCATGATCTTCTGGGAGGCCGGCGGCCCGCCTAAGAGGCTTAAGGGGGAAGAGGAAATAGAATCTGTAATTCCCTTTTTCGAAACGGAACTAGAGGTGGTGAGCAATCCAAATGATGACAGTGTTATTGTCTCTATGACAGTTGCGAAGCATCCTGTAAAAAGGATATTGGTTGATAGTGGAAGCTCAGCTGACATTTTGAGTTACGATGCATTTGTCCGTATGAACTTGTCCCATGATTCCCTTCGGCCCGTTGCCACGCCCCTTATGGGCTTCACTGGAGACTTTGTAAAGGTAGAAGGGGAAATTACTCTCCCGATCATGGCAGGGACAATGCCTTGTCAAAAGACGATCATGGTGAAGTTCCTAGTGGCGCGGGTTCCTCTAGCTTACAATGCCATCCTGGGCAGGCATGGATTAAACCTGTTGGACACTATTATCTCCACCAAGAGGTTGCTTGTAAGGTTCCCAACCAATAAGGGTGTAGGGGAGATGCGTGGAGAGAGGAACCTCTTGTCCCTCTACTACCACACGATGCTTGGCCCTCGAGAGACACCAACCCTGCCGACGGCCAAGCTGGTGGACCCCAGAGACTCAGAGAGGAGGGGAGAACTAGCCGAGCATTTATTGACTTTTCTCTTAGGAGAGGACTCGGCGAAGACCATCTGAGTGGGATTGCTGCTACCCGAGGAGGCGAAGGCTCGGCTCCTCACCTTTCTTCAGGCTAACTCGGACGTGTTTGCCTGGTTAGCCTCAGACATGCCATGTATTCCCCTTGAAGTAATTGCTCATAAGCTTAGCCTCAATCCATAGTGTTGGCCGGTCCGGCAGAAGAAGAGAAGCTTCGCGCCCGAGCGGCAGAAGGCTGTCGACGAGGAGGTCCGTAAGTTGTTGGCGGCCGAGCATGTCTGAAAAGTACACTATCCCGACTGGCTTGCCAATGTCGTCATGGTCCGTAAGGCCAATGAGAGCTGGAGGATGTGTGTTGATTTCACCAATCTCAACAAGGCGTGCCCCAAAGATAGTTTCCCACTGCTCAGAATTGACCAGCTGGTGGACGCTACGTCAGGCCACGAGATCCTCAGCTTCATGGATGCCTTTTCAGGATACAATCAAATTAAGATGGACCAAGTGGATGAAGAGGCCACCTCCTTTGTGACCGAGAAGGGCACTTACTACTACAGAGTGATTCCATTCGGGTTAAAGAATGCGGGGGCTACATATCCAAGATTGATGAACAGGGTCTTCAAAAGCCAAATCGGACGCAATATGGAGGTTCACGTGGATGATATGATGATCAAAAGCATCCGCACTGATGACCACATTGCCGACCTAGCGGAGAACTTCGATCACCTTCGCCGTTGTCAGATGAAGTTAAATCCGCGGAAGTGTACCTTTGGAGTCACGGCTGGCAAATTTCTTGGCTTCATGGTGACTCAGCGGGGAATAGAGGCGAACCCAGATAAGATTCAAGCCATCCTTGACATGAGGCCCCCGACAAGTAAAAAAGAGATCCAGCGTTTGACGGGGCGGGTGGCGGCTTTAAGCCGCTTCTTGTCAAAGTATGTGGAAAGGTGTTTACCCTTCTTCAAGGCCCTATGCAAGGTAAATGGTTTCAAATGGACCGAGGAGTGTCAGAAAGCATTTGAGGGGTTTAGGGAATTTCTTACCACTCCGCTGCTACTATCCAAGCCAAGGAATGGAGAAGAGCTCTTCCTTTACCTCGCGGCCTCGGCCGAGGTCGTGAGCTCTGTGCTTGTCCGCACTGATGCCGACGGGACTCAGAAGCTCGTCTACTATATCAATAAGGTGCTCCATGATGCGGAGACCAGGTACTCTCGCACCAAAAAAATTATTTTTGCGCTAATTGTCTCTGCTCAGCGCCTCAGGCCCTACTTTCAAGCCCACTCGGTAGCCGTGCTCACAGATCAGCCGCTCAGAGCTATTCTATCCCGGCCCGACACCTCGGGTCAGCTGGCGAAATGGGTGATCAAGTTAGGAGAATTCGATCTGTCCTTTCGACCGAGGTTGGCCATGAAGTCCCAAGTCCTGGCAGACTTCTTAGTTGAATGTACTTGGGCCGACGAACCACCTAAAGAGCTCCACTTGGCCCCCTTAAGAGCAATGGCCCAACACGAGGAACGAGACTGGGTCCTCCATGTTGATAGCGTTTCGAATTCCTAGAAAAGTGGGGCCGGTCTCATCCTAGCCAGTCCATGGGGGGAAACAGTGGAATATGCCATAAGGTTCCTCTTTTCCACAACTAACAATCAGGCGGAGTATGAAGCCTTGCTGGCAAGCATGAGATTGGCCAAAGAGCTTGGAGTGGAACGCCTCTGAGCCTTTACTGACTCCCAGCTCATTACCGGGCAGTTCACCGGGGAGTTTGAGGCCCGAGACCCCACCATGACTCGTTATTTGGATAAGGTCCGATCACAGTCTTCGTCATTTACCCACTTCAGTGTCAGCTATATCCCCAGGGGCGAGAACGCTAGAGCCGATGCGGTATCCCGTTTGACTACCTCGGCCGACGGAGCCCTGGAGAGGACGTACGTGGAGCACCAAGAAGCTCTGAGTATCAAAGTTACCAAGAAGGCCTTGCCAATCGGCCAAGGGCCTTCGTGGATGGAGGCGTACGTCCGATATCTTACCGATGGCACTCTCCCTGATGATCCTGTAGAAGCCAAGCTGCTTAAGAAATGAGCCCCCAAGTTTTTGATATTGGACGGGTGCCTGTACCGAAGGTCCTTCTCCCACCCGATCCTCCAGTGTACTACTTCCATAGATGCCAACTACATTCTACGAGAAATCCACGAAGGTATTTGCGGAAACCACCTGAGGGGCAGAACACTGGCGTACAAGGCCTTGCGGCAAAGATATTATTGACCCACTATGAGGAAAGATGTGGCCGAGCTGGTGCGGAGGTGCGACAGTTGTCAGTGGCACGCCCACATCCAACGGCAGCCGACTACCTAGCTGAGGCTCCTGACGGCACCGTGTTCCTTTTCTCAGTGGGGGATGGACATATTAGGACCATTTCCTCCGGCTTCTGCCCAGCGAAAATTTTTGCTTGTTGCCATCGACCATTTCACCAAGTGGGTGGAGGCTGAGGCACTGGCAAAGATTACCAAGCATAAAGTCAGAACTTTCTTTTGGAAGTTTATCATCTGCCGCTTTGGGCTACCTTACACTCTCATCACTAACAATGGCCGTCAGTTCGATAATGCCCCTTTCAGAGATTTCTGTGCTGAGCTGGGCATTCACTAACGGTTCACCTCAGTTGGTCACCCCCAAACCAACAGAGCAGCCGAGGTAACCAACCGCACGATTCTTCAAGGGTTGAGGATATGATTGGATGGTTTTAAGAGACGATGGGTGGAGGAGTTTCCCAACGTTCTATGGGCCTACCACATCACGTCGTGTTTCCATCGGGGAGACCCCCTTCAGCCTTGTATTCATCTCGGAGGCCGTCATCCTAGTGGAGATCGGCCTCCCGAGCTCTCGAGTAGAGTCGTACAGCGAAGACGATAACTCGACTTGACTGCGGGCCAACTTAGACCTGATCAAAGAGGCACGCGACCTAGCACACCACCGAATGGCAGTCTATCGCTAGAGAACTACTAGATATTACAATGCACGCATCCGTCCCAAAGTCTTCCTACCATGAGATTTGGTCCTCAGGAGGGCTAAGGTATTGAGGCCCATGGAGGGAGGCAAATTATCCTCAAATTGGGAGGGCCCCTACCGAGTCACAGAGGTACTTCATCGCGAAGCATACCAGATTGAGAGTCTCGATGGAAAACCTCTTTCCCGCACTTGGAATGCTGATAACCTTTGCCGTTATTATCAATAACATACACGGTGGGACAATCTTCGGTTTGGCTATCTCCTCTCCCGCCTTAGTAACCCGGAGTTTGTATATCTCATGTTTCATTAATAAAAGTGTTCTAGTGACTCGACTTTCCAGCTCACCTCGGTACTCAAGCCCGAGCTCGTCTCGGCACTCTAGCCCGAGGTCCCCTCGGCACTCAAGCCTGAGCTCGCCTCGGCACTCAAGCCCGAGCTTGCATTAGCATTCAAGCCCGAGCTTGACTCGACACTCAAGCCCGAGCTCGCCTCGACACTCAATCTCGACCTCCCCTCGGCCCTCAAGTCTGAGCTCCCATCGGCACCTCAGGGTCGATTTGCCGTTGGTGCTCGAGCTTGAGCTCGGCCCGACATCTTGAAATTGATATACACCATCAGTATTTGGACCCGAGTTCGCCTCGGTGCTCCCGGCTCGAGGTGCTATTGGCATGAGGGATTTGTACTCGGACAAGCCTTCATCGCTTGATTACCCGGTCCCAAGGTCCCGCTTTAGCACTGGCCCGAGTTATTACTCCAACCTCGGGCCGAACTCGCTTACAGTTCACTCGATCTCTTGGAGATAACGTCTTAGGGGAACTAAGTAGGCATCAGAAGGCACTAGCTATAACACTTTGTCAAAATATTCGTTTTTCATTACTTCATGGAAAAAGGGTTACAAAATGCTGACCTTGGCCGGACTTCAGTACAGAGACAAAAGGAAAAACAAGATAAGGAAGGGAGGGGTCTGCTTAGGCCTCGATCGGCCCATCACCGGATGGCTCATTGCTGGTCGGTTCGGGGATGCTGACGACTCCTCCGGCACTTCGTCTGGCTCAAGGTCGTTGAGGCCCGAGAGACCGTAGACTCGGCTGACCTTCTCCTTGCCATCTTGGAAGCCTAGGAAATAGGTGTCGGAGGAAGCCTCGGCCAACTCCTCTGCAAACACCGAGCTCCTCCGAAACTCGTCCACTGCCCCAACCGCCTTCTCTTAGGCGACGACAGCCTTTCCCTCTATTGCAGCTGCCTTCTCTTCGGCTGCCGCGGCTCTCTTCTTGGCCTCCCTAGCCCTCTCCTCTGCCTTACGGGCGGCCTCCTCCGACTCTGCCACTCGAGTGCCTGATTCTCGAGCAATCTCCTCAGCATCGGAGGCTCGCTTCCCCGCAGCCTCCACCTCGGTGCAAAGGGACCGAATGCGTAGGTCTTGGGCCTCGGTGGCCATCTCGACGATCTCTAGATGCCCTTTCAGGTGTTCAAGCTCTGATGCGGCCTGGAACTTAACCCTGTCGAGCTCCTTGGCCCACTCGACTGAGGCTAAGGCTAGGGCCCCTTCGGCCTTCTCTGCCCTAGCCCAAACTTTGGTGGCCTCCTGCCAGGACTGACGGAGTGCCTCCTCCGCTTAAGTGAGCATGTCCCTTAGTGCCACTAAGGAGTTCGCCATCTGCATTGTAGGGCCGACGTTAATATGCAGTTAGAAAGAGACAACAGAAATGTGCAAAAAAAAAAAAAACATAGTGGCAGTACTTGCCCATTGTTGGGCCAAGAAGATGTCCTGGAGGAAAGATGCGGCTCCTCAATTGTGGAGCTCTCTCTGGAGCTCTGGGCGGCAGAGCTGAACGACCAGCTGCTCGGCCAATAGCCCCTGGTTCGTCAGCTACGGTCAGGCAAGGAGGACATCAGGCTCATCCTCCCTATCAGCCTCGGCCTGATGGGACGCTATCGGGGCTATGTCTGAAGCCAATCCCTCTTCTTCGGCTTGCGGATTGGTTGTCGCCCGGTCTAGCTTAACCTGGGCCCTAGGTGAGTCTCCCTCCGGGGTCGGCTCGATCGTGGGGCAGGATGGCACCACGTCAGGGAGGATCTGCTCCTCGGTCGGTGGGGCAGCTTTGGTCGGGGGCCCCCTCGGGAGGTGTGTCGGCCGTGAGGTCCATGGGGAGGACCGGCTCTTGACCCCCAGAGATTGCTCCCGATGCTCTCGCGGTCGGCATATCAATGGGGCTGGGGTCGGAGATCGGCTCGGAGACCGAGCAGGGCTTGGAGTTCGAGGCCTCTTCCTCGATGGCTCGGCATTGCCGATGGCCTTCCTCTTCTTCACTGCCGCCCTCCTCACCATGTTATCTGGTAGCTTCATAGCTGCACAAATCAAAAATTAGTCAAAAAGAAAAAAGAGAAAAAGAAAGAGTAAGGAAAAATGAGGAGGCCGAAGAGGGAAGAGCGTATAGGGTTGCTATGTTAGGAAATGTGTCTTACAGCCAATTGTCTAGCTTGTAGATGGTTATGAGTTGATGTATATAAACATGATTTATTCAATAAATAAAAGTAAATTTTGGCCATCCAGCATATAGTTTACATCTTCCAGTAGAATTCCAATATGTTGTAGTCGTTAGAGTTACATGTATTCGACAATGGAGGAATTGTTGAGTAACTCTTAAATAAGTTCGCAGCCAAATGATACGTCGTTACCGAGGACAACGACGTAATCAAGTGTAGGTCGTTGTATGCCATATGGGTTGGTTTGTTCTCTTAAACTAAGGAGTGTATAACACTGGTATGACATGCAGGTGAGTGTAGGAGTACATTCACTGAACAGTGACTCATCTCTGTTGAGTGCTCAACTGCCTGGAGCAACTCACAGAAAGGCAATGGGTATAAGTGTCCCTTTGACATGAGACTATCATGTTGACTTGATAAGCAACTCACTGTACTTAGGCACTGGACCACCCAGAATTCTAATCCGGTGACGGAAGGTTGCTGGATGCAGTCAAGTACTTATTGGGTCATGATGAGTCAAGATGGGATTGTTCACTCTAAGTGTTAGAGAGAGTGCTCGAACTATGTTTCAATTTAGCAAAACCTTGGCCAAGGTAATCTTTGCGAGGTGTCACAAGATTCATTGCATTGAAACATACTTGGGTGATTTACTCGGAGTTGGCAGTTAACTCCGTATTCGCCCAGAGTACTAGGACAAGGGGATAAATTATGCGGCAACCATAGCCTGGGTTCCAAAATGTTGCCTTGCGCAAATTCGATCTATCCGGACGTCGGGAACCATGGCTAGATTGTTACATCGATTAGTATAGAAAGCGTTCCTGTGCTACCGGCTTAGGTTTGAACCTATGGAGTCAAGCACATAGTCGGATGACTTGTACACAGGCGTGATCACTGATTTGAGTGGGACTCAATCAGATGGGTTATACGGGTTCGTTCTGGCTATATCTAGCTAGCTCTAGACATTAGCGGCAGCACCTACTTCGAGGATGATTTGAGTTAGTCAGTAACTCAAATAGAATTTTGAGACATGATATGAATCTAGAATAAAGTTAATTTGAACCATGGACCAATGGTTGGTTTGATAACGGAGTGGTTTGGATCCGGGTTCGAAGTGGTTCGATCCGGATATCCAATAGAGCCTCTGAAAGTTTATTTATGAATTTTAAATTCATAAATCACTTCGGATTGGAGCTCGGCATGGCACAATATGAAGTATGGTTCAAGAGCTATGAGTAGCTTCTTTCGGATTTAAATTTGGACTTCAAACGGAATTGATTGGATCAATTCTGTTAACAAAAGGAAATTTTAATTGATAATATCTTTCATTCGTCATAACTGAGTTATTGATTATGTTACGGAGGATGCTCAAAGGTCCCATCACTCTACGTTTCCTTACTGGCCGTTTGAGGAACGCATTAATGAGGTGACTGCGGACTTAATGTCAGATTCATATAATGACATTTTAAAGAGCTCTTTCACATTTTTTTTATTGCTAAATTTTCATCAGATATAAAAGGTTACTATGTTAATAAAAAAAAAGGGTGAACAGTAAGAAAAAAAATGACAGAGACTTTTTTATCTTCTGCAATCATAGAAAGTCTGCAAGAAGTCCAATTGAAGATTGTCAAGAGTTCTCTTTCCATTGTCTCTTCTTGGGAGAAGAGTTCTCTTTCCATTGTTCAAGAATTCCACCTCCTGTCTGCATTCATCAGGCGTGCGTGTGATATAGAGGAGCAGTGTGTGGCTCTTGCAAGGCACGAAGGGGAACTTCTATCTGTAGATCGGATCTGCTACCTTTTATCAACAGCTTCCGCAACGAGAGGTGCGGTTTTAAACTAATTTAAATAATCTTAAATTTTAGATTGTTAATTTGCTTTAATTAATATTCAATGTGAATATTAAAACCGATTTACATGCTTTCCACCTTGAGATCTGTGCATAGAAAAAAACTATTTTTTCCTTACAAATGGTATCAGAGCCATGGTTAAGGCTTAGGAATGCATGTATAAGCATAATAGATCTGATATAATTATGCATACATAATCTAATGTAGATCTAAAGTTGATCTTATTTTGATTAGTTTAGATCTATAGTAGATTTAAAAGTTTTGCATGATGAAAGCATGTTAAAGTTATTTAATGATGATTAAATATATATTTTAAAGGTAGATCTAACGTAGATCTTGCATGTGTTCTATTATATCTTGGATTGGGTATATTCACCAGGCCGTTCGGTCATAGGGAGGTTTCATAGCCTCTGTTTCTTATTCAAGAAAGGTTTTCTATGATGTGTAAGGGTGTTACTGTGAAAGAACCCATGAACATAGAACGGAAGAAAGAAAGATTAAAATATATTTTAACCGAATTAATCTTTTATTCTGTGATAATTTTGCTTAGATCCAAAATTAATTAAAGATGAAATGTTAATAAAGATTAACATTAAGACATCTTAATTGATTTAAAACTTAATTATAAATTACAGTAAAATTATTTTACGTAAAAGTAGATCACAGAAAATAGAAAGAAAGTAAAGATGTTTTACGGAAAAATTTTAAAAAATGTTTCAAAATCAGAACTCAAAATTGAAATTGGTTCAAATTTGAAAAGGAGTTAACTTAAGATCTAGAATTATGAATTAAAGACCTTAAGACATGATCATAAATCATGGGCTAATTGGGTTAGCATGAATCAGGTTCTCTAAATGGGTTAGACCTAAGGTTAGATGAATTGGACTAAATTAGAAAATTGAATCTAATCAAATGTTGAGATAAGTTTTTTTTTTTGAGATCCATCTAATTAGATTAGATGATCAGTCCATACATCTAAATGGACTTGATTTGGGGCTCAGTGGACACCCAAGTCTTTAGGCAAATTTAATTGGGTCTGGTCAACCACTTGGTGTCTAGAAAGGTTCTGATCAAGGTTGCGGCTACCTCTAACCTGGCTAGTTGATTATCAGCTAGTGTCTAGGCAAGATGGTTAATGCGCAACTCGGCCTTTTGATCAAGCCGGCCTGGCTAAGTGGTCCCAGCACTTGATTAGACTAGCCTATTGACTTGGGCTAACCCATGCTTCCTAAGGAAAATCAGTCTGACTGATTTAGGTACCCATGGACCAAATTAATGAATCCAACTAAATGGTTTAGTGGGAGAATACATAAATTGGTCATGTCATTCATGTGTCACAAATTAATCAAACCCTCTAAAATTATTAGGTCCCTAAAATGACTAAATTATGGGGATAATTAGATCATAGCCTCCCATTAAGAGAGTGATAATGAGTCCAATAAGATGATTATTGGAGGCCCAAAGGCCTGGTACTCATCTGGTCTTTGGAATTATCATTCATATTATGATGGTTCAATGCAACTCTCTCAACGATGGTCAGGTGGGCCGGCCAAAGTCGGGCTTGACCAATTCCTTGGTTAGAAGCTTGAACATGTCACGTTAATGGTTGGACCTAACCAGGACACCCAATAGGAGGCCCAAAGGCCGATTGACGTGCAACTGGGGCAAAATAAATTACTAGAAATTGTTTGGGGAAACAATTGGTTATGAACCTACCTTTAGATACATGTGGGTGGGCCGGCCAAAGTCGGGCTCATATGTAGTCTACTGGGTTCTAGTACCCACTAAGAAATTAGGAGTAATTTCCGGGTTGAGGTAGGGGCTACCAACCTGAATAAAATATGGGAAACTTTAGACCATATGTCCAAGTCTATAGGTTTAAATAAATCATGTACACTAATAAGTTTTTGGTTTTCCTTTCAGAAATGTCTACAAATCTGTCTCCGTCACTGTTGGACAATGATAAACTGACAGGTCCAAACTTCGATAGCTGGTATCGAAGGCTTAGGATAGTCCTAGAGCATGAAAGGATCCTTTATGTGATAATGGATCCTGCACCTGAGCAGCCAGCCCCAAATGTGCCTGGTGTGGCTAGGGACACTTATCTGAAGTGGACCAATGACCACACCACAGTGCACTGCATAATGCTGGCTTCTATGAATGATGAGTTCAGCAGGAAATTTGAGGAGGCCCAACCGGAACAAATACTCCAAATGTTGAAGGAATCTTTAGGACGCCGGATGACGTTGAAAGGTACAAAATGTCTAGTGCCATCTTCAACGCGCGTATGCGTGATGGGACTTCTGTCACCGATCATGTATTGTACATGATCGAGACGATAGAACGTCTGGGAAAACTTGGATTTCCTTTGCATGAGCAACTTGGGAAGGATGCCATACTGAACTCACTGCCTAGCTCCTTGGACTTTCTCAGTCATTATAGAAAGACGAAGCCTGCAGTAAACTATCATGAATTGCTGGGTCTACTGCAGACTTTTGAGAAAGACCACCAGCTTCAAAAGAAGACAGTAAACTTGATGGGAGGTTTAGGGCAGGACGTCATCACCCTAAGAAAGGGATGAAGAAGAAAAATAAAAGAAAAAGGTGCAACATGCTGGGCCTAGTCAGACCAAGAAGAAGAAGGCTGACAAAAGTCAGGCTGAGTGCTTCTACTGCAAGAAGCTGGGTCACTGGAAGAGGAACTTCCCCAGTACATAGCAACCCTGGATCCTAACAGGCCTAAGAAGAAAAACCAGCAAGGAGTTGCTGGACAAGGTATTTATATGATAACACCTTGTAATTTTTCTATCTGTGATACTACTAATTGGGTATTAGATACCGGGAGTCCAATTCATATTTGCAATTCTTTGCAGGGCTTCGAATTAGTAGAAGATTCAAAGAAGGTGAAAGATTCCTAAACGTGGGTGATGGAAGCCGAGTTCAGTACTGGCGTTGGGAGTCGTGGAGCTTTATTTTGAATTTAATAAAATATTGTTTAGTGAATGTCACTATTGTCCTGCATTTTTATTTAATGTCATTTCTGTAGGCTAGTTGGCTATTGAAGGATATGATTTTTCAATAAAGAAAGATATTTTAAATATCATTATGAATGATGTACCAGTGATGTGTGGATAATTGAGCAATGGAATTTACCTTCTATCACAGCCTGTTAATGTATTATGCACTCCAAACAAACCCTAAAATAGATGATGTCGATGACTCATACCTTTGGCACTGTAGGCTAGGTCATATAAACAAGAACAGGATAAGCAGGTTAGTCAGAGAGGGCATCCTCAATGACATTGATTGTGAATCAATTAAAACTTGTGAATCCTATCTTCTTGGAAAATGACCAAGTCACCTTTTACAGGAAAAGGTGAAAGAGCCAAAGAGATTTAGGCCTCATACATACGGATGTTTGTGGACCTATGAATACTGCCTCTATGAGAGGGTTTAGCTATTTCATTACATTTACAGAGGACCACTCCAGGTTTGGTTATGTCTTCCTAATGAGACACAAATTTGAATCGTTTGAAATGTTCAAACGATATCGTAGTGAGGTAGAAAAATAAATTGGAAAGAATATTAAAATCCTTCGTCAGATCGAGGAGGTGAATATCTTTCTAATGAGTTTTTGACATATCTAAAGGAGAATGTGATTCTCTCTCAATGGACACCTCCAGGGACACCCCAGTTAAATGGTGTGTCTAAAAGGAGGAATCGAACCCTATTAGATATGGTTCGGTCCATGATGGGCTTTGCTAGTTTGCCTATCTCCTTTTGGGACTATGCACTTGAGTCGGCCTGTTACATTCTTAACAGGGTCCCTAGTAAATCTGTTGCTAAAACTCCATATGAGATATGGACGGGGTGTAAGCCGGTGCTCACACACCTTAGGGTCTGGGGGTGTCCAGCTTATGTCAAGAGATTGTTGACAGATAAGCTAGGACCAAGGTCTGACAAATGCCTCTTTGTTGGATATCCTAAGGAGTCTAAAGGATACTACTTCTACCAAACTGAAGAGCAAAAGTTGTTCGTCAGTATGAGAGCCACCTTTTTAGAAAAGGAGTATCTTACTGGAAGTGCTAAGGCTAATGTTGAACTTAATGAAGTTCGACAAGGAGAAGTACCTTTACACTCAGAAACCGCTATGGAACCAGCTTTGAATGGTTCAAACCCGGTGCCCACTGAGGTACCATTAAGGAGATCTGGTAGAGTACCACATCAGCCGGACAGATACTTCGGTTTCTTGGTCGTGATGGGGATCCCATCGAACTCGATGAGAACGATGAAGACCCAATCACCTATTGGATGCGCTGCAGAGATCTGACTCTGAGAAATGGCTAGATGCCATGAAGTCCGAAATGGAATCATGGAGATCAATAGTGTATGGACACTAGTTGATCCACCCGAAGGGGTAAAATCCATAGGGTGTAAATGGATTTTCAAGAGAAAACGGGTGCAGATGGGAAGGTGGAGACCTATAAAGCCCGTCTGGTTGCTAAGGGTATAGTCAGCGTTATGGTATTGACTATGATGAGATTTTTCCCCTGTAGCAATGCTCAAGTCAATTCGGATTATGCTTGCTCTAGCTGCACATTTTAACTATGAGATCTGGCAAATGGATGTCCGAACGCTTTTCTAAATGGAGAGCTCGAAGAGGAGGTGTATATGATACAACCTGAAGGGTTCACATCCACAGACGAGTCAAAAGTATGCAGGCTTCATAAGTCCATCTATGGACTCAAGCAAGCTTCTCGGAGTTGGAATAAACGTTTTGATAAATGTATCAAGACTTATGGCTTCATTAAGAACAGAGAAGAACCTGCGTGTATAAGTGGGCAAATGGTTCCATAGTTGTATTTCTTGTACTGTATGTGGATGACATTCTCTTGATTGGGAATGACATCCCTGCACTACAGGGAATAAAGGTTTGGTTGCTGTCTCAGTTCTCCATGAAAGACCTGGGAGAAGCTTCTTACATCCTAAGGATGAAGATCTATAGAGATAGATCTAAGAAGCTGCTGGGATTGTCCCAGTCAATTTACATTGAGACTGTGCTGAAGAGATTCAGCATGGATAATTCAAAAAGGGGCTATCTTCCGATAGGCCATGGAATTACTCTCTCAAGAAGGATTGTGCGACAACTCCTGAGGAGAGAGAGTACATGAGTAGAATTCCGTATGCCTCAGTAGTGGGTTCTATCATGTATGCTATGACATGTACAAGACCAGACATGGCACACTCACTAGGGATAGTGAGTAGGTACCATCTAACCTAGGTGAAGCACATTGGAAGGTGGTAAAAACATCCTTAAGTATTTGAGAAATACTAAGGACCAATGGCTCATTTATGGAGAACCTGACTTAAAACTAGTGGGGTACACTGACTCCAGTTTTCAGTCAGATAGAGATGACAACAAAAGCATATCCGGATTTATCTTTACCCTCAATGGAGAGCGATCTGCTGGAAAAGTTCAAGAAGAACACAGTGGCAGATTCAGTATGTGAGGCTGAATACATTGCAGCATCAGATGCAGCAAAGGAAGCTGTATGGCTACGAAAGTTCTTGGGCGAGCTGGAGTGGTACCTGCCCTGGAGAGTCCCGTCCTAGTATACTGTGACAGCACGGGAGCAATTGCCCAAGCCAAGGAGCCAAAGTTGCATCACCGAACCAAGCATGTATTGCGCCTATCACCTTGTACGGGAGATCATGGAACGAGGTGACATATACCTTCAGAAGATTGGCGGAAAGAAAACCTAGCTGACCCATGACTAAAGCACTCGGAATCAAGGAGTTCAATGAACACAAGTGGAAGATGGGTATTAGATACTGTTCCGATTGGCTATAGTTCAAGTGGGAGTTGTTAGGGTATAGCCAATCATCTAGCTTATAGACGGTTATGAGTTGATGTATATGAACATGATTTATTCAATAAATAAAAGTAAATTTTGGCCATACAGCATATAGTTTACATCTTCCAGTAGAATTCAATATGTTGTAGTCCTTAGAGTTAAATGTATTCGACAATGGAGGAATTGTTGAGTACTCTTAAATAAGTTCGCAGCCAAATGATACGTCGTTACCGAGGACGACGACGTAATCAAGTGTAGGTCATTGTATGTCATATGGGTTGGTTTGTTCTCTTAAACCAAGGAGTGTATAACAATGGTATGACATGCAGGTGAGTGTAGGAGTACATTAACTGAACAGTGACTCATCTCTGTTGAGTGCTCAACTTCCTGGAGTAACTCACAGAAAGGCAATGGGTATAAGTGTCCCTTTGACATGAGACTATCATGTTGACTTGATAAGAAACTCACTGTACTTAGGCACTGGACCACCCGGATTTCTAATCCGGTGACGGAAGGTTGCTGGGTGCAGTCAAGTACTTATTGGGTCAGTGATGAGTCAAGATGGGATTGTCCACTCTAAGTGTTAGAGAGAGTGCTCGAACTATGTTTCAATTTAGCAAAACCTTGGCCAAGGTAATCTTTGCGAGGTGTCACAAGATTCATTGCATTGAAACATACTTGGGTGATTTACTCGGAGTTGGCAGTTAACTCCGTATTCTCCCAGAGTACTAGGACAAGGGGATGAATTATGAGGCAACCATAGCCTGGGTTCCAAATGTTGCCTTGTGCAAATTCGATCTATCCGGACGTCGGGAACCATGGCTAGATGGTCACATCGATTAGTATAGGAAGCGTTCCTGTGCTACCGGCTTAGGTTTAAACCTATGGAGTCACGCACATAGTCGGATGACTTGTACGTAGGCATGATCACTGATTTGAGTGGGACTCAATCAGATGGGTCATACGGGGTTCGTTCTGGCTATGTCTAGCTAGCTCTAGACATTAGCGGCAGCACCTACTTCGAGGGTGATTTGAGTTAGTCAGTAACTCAAATAGAATTTTGGGACACGATATGAATCTAGAATAAAGTTAATTTGAACCATGGACCAATGGTTGGTCTGATAACATAGTGGTTTGGATCCGGGTTCGAAGTGGTTCGATCTGGATATCCAATAGAGCCTCTAAAAGTTTATTTATGAATTTTGAATTCATAAATCACTTCGGATTGGAGCTCGGCAAGGCATAATATGAAGTATGGTTCAAGAGCTACGAGTAGCTTCTTTCGGATTTGAATTTGGACTTCACACGGAATTGATTGGATCGATTCTGTTAACAAAAGAAAATTTTAATTGATAATATCTTTCATTTGTCATCATCCACTTGTTATAACACCCTGGGAATGGAGTTATTGATTATGTTATGAGAGGATGATCAAAGGTCCCGTTACTCTACGTTTCCTCAGGCTCTCCGTTTGAGAGACGCATTGATGAGGTGACTGCGGACTTAATGCCATGATGGGATTCATGTAATGGCATTTTAAAGAGCTCTTTCACGTTTTTTGATTGCGAAATTTTTCATCGGATATAAAAGGTTACGATGTGAATAAAAAAAAGGGTGAACAGGTATGAAGAAAAAAAATGACAGAGACTTTTCCGTGAAGGCTGATCTGCAATTACAGAAAGTCTGCAAGAAGTCCAATTGGAGATTGTCTCTTCTTGGGAGAAGAGTTCTCTTCCATTGTCGAAGAATTCTCTTCTTGGGAGAAAATTTTTCCTTCTATTGTTCAAGAATTCCACCTCCTATCTGCATTCATCAGGCGTGCGTATGATATAGAGGAGCGGTGCGTGCAGCTCTTGCATAGCACAACTGCAGATCGGATATGCTACCTTCGTTATCAACAGCTTCCGCAATGAGAGGTACTATTTTAAACTAATTTAAATAATCTTAAATTTCAAATCTGTTAATTTGCTTTAATTAATATTCAATATGAATATTAAAACCGATTTACATGCTTTCCACCTTGAGATCATGTGCATAGGAAAAACTATTTTTTTCCCTACGAGGAGGCCTGCGAATCGGAGGTTATCCTCCATCAAAAGTTGGTTGCATCAGGGTATACCGGCCGTCAGCAACATTCCAAAGGCCTCCTTGTCCCTCAGAGTTATCGAGTTGTTTTGATTTGGTCCTATGTTAGGGTCCCCTCAGCTCGGCCTCCCCCCTTCGAGGTCGGCGAAAAAGAACCGGGTCTTCCACCCTTTGACCGAGGTGGGAAGGTTGAATCTCAGAGCTCGGATGGGCCAAGGTTGGAATACCCACCAACCTGACTGTTGACGAAGGTTGTCAAAACTATGGAAAAAGAAAATTTTGGGCTCTAACCCATTAAGGTGGCACAGAACAAAGAAAGAGCATATCGTGCAGACGGAGTTTGGGACAAGCTGCGATGGAGTTAAGGAATAGAAGTCTAGAAGGTTGACAATCCAAGGATGAAGGGGCACTCGGAGACCAGCCTTTAGAAAGGCCTCGTACAGAGCAAACTTCTCGGGATGGGAGGAGAGTACTCTGTCGCTCGGGGTCTGGGGGTATAGGCGGATGCTATCAGGGATCCTATAGATGACCCTAATTCTGGTCAGCTCATGGCCGAACATAGTGGAGATAACCCTATCGGGAGAGTCTAGGGTGGCTCTATGGGTTCTGGTGTCGGCTGGACGGGTCCTGGTGGGGGCCTGAACGGCCACCTGATGCTGAGATAAAGGAACCTGGTCCTCGGAGAGAGAGGAAGAGGACCAGGAGGGAGCAGGAGACGGAGAGTCCTGCATGTGCAGGGGAGGAAAATAGTCCTCAAGAAGGCCAGAGGAGGACCAAGAAGGGGAAGAAGACATGGAGGACTGACCTGGTTGATGGGAGAAAAATGGCGGGGAGGACAACGAGACCCGAAGTGAGGAAGACTCAAGGAGAAGAAGGCTCTGGTAGTATGAGGCGTTTGGTGGGGGGAGTGTCGCCTGTTATAGCTCCCCTCAAGTCGTCCCGCCCAAACTAGTCTGCTACGCGCATGCTTCCCGTTGGGAGGGATGCCTCGGTAGTTGCCCAGCGCCAATGACGGGATATCAATAATGTCAACCTAATGATGGCGATGACGGCCGTTGCTTTTTCGAGAAGGATCCGCTTACATCTAACGGTGCATATCAGCAGGAGCGGCGATGCTACAACGCCCCAAGCCACTGGCACCGAAGAGTCCTCGTGCCCCATGGACATGTGCCCCTGTTGCAATTGGTGGCCAGATCGGATCAGCCACCGGTCGAGCTCACGCTCCTTACAATGGACGGGAAATAGACCCGCACTACCTCAGGGGCGGGGGGGCATCTGATGTGGCTGATCAAGCTCCGTTAAAGCTAACAAGGTATGGACTTGACGCAGGGTTCCCCTCGGCCTCGGACCAGCATGGTTCCCCTTGGCCTCGGACCCGCACGGTTCCCCTCGGCCTTGGACCTGCAGGGTTCCCCTCGGCCTCGGACCCGCACGGTTCCCCTCGGCCTCGGACCTGTAGGGTCCCCCTTGGCCTCGGACCCGCACGGTTCCCCTCGTCTATGGACTTGTAGGGTTCCCCTCGGCCTCGGACCCGCAGGGTTCCCCTCGGCCTCGGACCCGCACGGTTCCCCTCGGCCTCGGACCTGCAGGGTTCCCCTCGGCCTCGGACCCACACGGTTCCCCTCGACCTCCGACCCGCATGGTTCCCCTAGGCCTCGGACCCGCACGGTTCCCCTCGGCCTTGGACTTTCAGGGTCCCCCTCGGCCTTGGGCCCACACGGTTCCCCTCGGCTTTAGACCTGCACGGTTACCCTCGGCTTCGGACCTATAGGGTTCCCTTGGCCTCGGACCTGCCGGGTTCCCCTCGGCCTTTGACTTTCCGGGCTACCATCCACGTGGCCTATTAGCTCCCTGCAACTGCCACGTAGCCCACTAAGTTTTCTGCAGCTGCCATATGGGCCACTAATTCCCAACGATTACGGATGATGGGATGTTTCGAACGTGGTTAGATCCACTATTGCATGCATAGCCACCACTTCTCGAAAATAGGCAAAGGGGAGAATGTGAGAGTAAGTATAAAAAGGAAGGTTATGTTTCTTTTAAAAGGATAACTTTTGATCACTGTTTTTCCAAAGCGCTAACTTAACCGTCGGAGGGTCCTCACTGGAATCCCCCGACCACTAAGGACTTTCTTGCAGGAACTCCACCAGAAAAGAGAGGTTCAGGACTCCTTCGTCACTCGGCGTTTGAAAGACGTGCTTTGGCGATAACATTGCATATGACTTCTTTGGTTTTATTGAGCAACCGTAAAACAAATATTCATTAGTTTACAGTAAATTTTATTTTGATGCCAATGATCTTTTTAATATCTTTAGATCCAGATTTTTAAATAAAAGTCATAGTGCATCAAAATGATTATGAATTTTGATGTTAAAAGCGAAAAATGTTCGCTGCATTGTAAGTCTCACGCGATTCTCTTCGTTTTAAGAGACAGATCAGATAACTTTTATCTGATAAGATAAAGTTAAATTTTTTGATAAAATTAAATTTATATTTAATTTTTAATAAAAGAATTTATCGGCAATACATTCAATTCATTGGAATTTTTTTTCTACTGAATTTTTTTTTCCGAACGCATTGCCTTTCCCGAACACGTTGCCTTCGTTGGGAATCAGATTGCCTCTTTTCTATTACGCAATTAAAAAAAATTAAGGATTTCCTTTGGCTTTAAGTTCAACGATTTTTCGTGGGAACAGTGGAGAAAAGGGGTGTTTCGTGGAGTTACTAGAAATCTGACGCAATCCTAGAACACTAGGATATTGCGCTAGAAATCTGGGTAGTTGCATGGAGTTCCCATATCCCCTCTCGAAAGGCGGCACTGTGAATCCAGATTTCCTTCCCTCAAATCGCTGGTGGGCATAAGGAAAGAAAAGGAAATCATGATATTTCCAGAATTCCATTACCTAATAAAAAAAGGATGGACGCATGATTTTCATAAAATTTATTGGGATAACGGATTCTATCGCGTTGCATGGAATTCCAAAATTATATGGATTGTTGGGAACCGAGGGGAGATTTTCTTCTCTTAAGAATGTAAATTCCGTGGAACTTTAAAGGGCCGTTGGGCATTGGGAAGAAGAGAGGCCTTCCAGGCCTCTCAAGTGAGAAGGGAACGAAACTTTCGCTGAGAATCTTGAGAAAATGTTGGGGGCATGGAATTCCTTTCATTTTTAACGCCCTATTTTGTGGAATTCAATCTCTAAAGGGGCGTGGAGAAAATCATGGGACTCGTCAGTTGGCTCCGCTAGAATTGAACGTTCTAGTTGCGTGGAGTCCGGTTTGGCCAAATTTTATAAACCGAAATGGAAGGGGATAACATTTATGAACATTTAATGCATGATATTAATACATGAATTTTGGATCAATTCATGCCTTTGGCAATGTTTTCGGGCTTTCATTAAAAATTATTATTTTTAATTTCATGAGCATGAGCAACCTCTTTCATATGGTTTAATTTATTCCATAAAGCAAAGCTTTATCTATTAGGATAAATTATTTTTCTATAATAAAGATTGAGTTGGAACCATAAAATAACATATCGTTATTTTTTTTTAAAGGTTCAATCAAATTCAAATTAATGGTATTTTTATGCCTAATAAATTTATCCATTATTCTAAATTGAACTAATTGAAACAAGATATCACCAAAGTGACCTCTCTTGTGTAGATGGTTCATGAAGGATATTGGATGTTGTGTATGTGTATGTTTCATGCGGGTATTAATCGGCCCAAAGAAAGGTTAATGCTTGGCCGAACTACATATATGTGTGATGGTAAATATGTAACAATTATAAGGATTTACATGTGAGTAATAAGTCGATCCAAAGATAGATTTATTATTTGACATGCATTATTGTTAGTGTTTGATCATTACAACAAGAGTACCATTAGCAGTTAATATTACTGTCCAAAGACTTGATATTAACGTTGCACTTGGTATCTTGAGATATAGGATTTACCATTATTTAAATTTATTGATATTTGGTATTAATTGTTTATATGAGCATGTTATTTATGTATTGCTTTATTTTACAGCTAATGTTGCTAATATTTCTGCTAACCTCAATTCAGTGCCGGTCCTTAATGGTAATAAATTCAAGAGCAAAGATAAAGGCAAGAAAATAAAGAATAAGGCTGTTAAGGGTCTAGCAAAGAAGAAACAAAATCAGGATAAAGACAGTTGTTTCTTCTGCATAAGTCTAGACATATTAAGAAGGAATGTTCCAAGTATAATGCATGACATGAAAAGAAAGGTACATTTCTTAATTTGTTCTGTTCTGAAATGAATATAGCTTTAGTACCTAGAAACACTTGGTGGTTAGATTCTAGTGCTACTGCTAACATTAGTGTTTCAATGGAGGGTTGCCTAAGCTATCGAAGGCCAACTATGCTGAAAGATGCATTTATACGGAAGATGGTAAGTTGGTAGATGTGGAGGCAATTAGACATTTTAGATTGTTATTAAGTTCTGGTTATTATTTGGATTTGAAAGACACTTTTGTAGTACCATCATTTAGATGGAATTTGGTTTCTATTTCAGCTTTGGATAAATTAAGATATTGTTGTTCATTTGAAAATAGTCAGTTTATTCTTTCATTAAATTCAAATATTATTGGAACTGGTTCTCTTATGGTGTATGACAATATATATTTGCTTGATACTGTTGCTTCCTATAATGAAACCCTGAAAATTGAATTAAGAGGTACTAAGTATAAAATTTGCAATGAAAATTCAGGAACATTATGGCATAAGTGATTAGGTCACATCTCTAGAAATAGAGTTGAACGACTTGTGTCAGATGGAATTTTGGATTCTCTTGATTTTACATACTTTAATGCCTGTGTTGATTGCATTAAGGATAAGCAGACCAAAACAAAGAAATTGGATGCATATAGAACTATGGAAGTCTTAGAGTTGATACATACGTACATTTGTGGACCATTTCCTACACCTTCTTGGAATGGTCAACTGTATTTTGTATCATTCATAGATGATTATTCAAGATATGCATACCTATTTTTTATTCATGAAAAGTCCCAAGTTTTGGACGTGTTCAAATCATTTAAAGCTGAAGTTGAGCTTCAACTCAACAAAAGGATTAATGGAGTCAGATCTGACCGTGGTGGTGAATATTACGGTAGATATGATGGATCAGGTGAACAATGTCTAGAACCATTTGCCAGATACCTAGAGGAGTGTGGAATTGTTCTACAATATATCATGCTAGGGACACCTAGCATGAATGGTGCAACTGAAAGACGAAAAAGGACACTTAAGGATATGGTAAGGAGTATGATTTGTCATTGTACTTTACTAGAGTCACTCTGGGAAGAGGCACTAAAGACAGCAGCCTACATTCTGAATAGAGTACCAACTAAAGTAGCTGTCAAAACACCCTATGAGCTTTGGATAGGACGAAAGCCTAGACTTAAGCATTTTCATGTTTGGGGATGTCCAGCTGAGGAAAGGCCCTATAGGCCACATGAAAAGAAATTTGACTCTAGGACAGTGAGTAGCTATTTTGTTGAGTATTCTGCGTGATCCAGGGGTTACAAGTTTTATGATCCCAAATCAAGGATAATTTTTGAGATGAAAATTGTAACGTTCTTTGAGGATATTGAGTTTGAGAGGAGAAATAAAGTTAGAGACTTTGTCTTTGAGAAGGAATTGGAAACTACTACTCTTGTTGAAGAGCAGCTAGTTCCTATTCTATAATTGCTTTTGATAATGATCAAGTTGCAATTCCAGAACAATAAAAAATTATTGTTCAATCCTCAGAGGTATAAACTCAATAACCTCAAGAACAAGTGCCTTTGCAGCGATCCACTAGAGAAAGGAAGAATGCTATTCCAGATGATTATATAGTGTTTCTTCAGGAACATGAGGAAAATAATGGCATGATGGAAGATGATCCTGTCAACTTTCTTCAAGCCATACAAGGTTCCAATTCAGAAAAGTGGATTGAAGCAATGAAAGAAGAGTATAAGTATATCCAAGATAATAAAGTTTGGAACTTGTCCCATTACAGAAGGTGTGAAACCCATTGGTTGTAAATGGATTTTTTAGACCAAAAGAGATTCAAAGGGTAATGTGGAAAGGTATAAAGCTCGTCTTGTGGCTAAAGGCTATACTCAAAGGAAGGGATTGACTTTAAAAAGACCTTCTCTCCAGTTTCATCGAAGGACTCTTTTAGGACAATCATGGCTCTTGTTGCACAGTATGATATGGAACTCCATCAAATGGATGTCAAAATGATATTTCTCAATGGAGACATTGATGAGACAATTTATATGGTGCAACCAGAAAACTTTGCGTTAGAAGACCCAAAGAAAATGGTTTGCAAATTGACAAAATTTATTTATGGGTTAAAGCAAGCTTCTCGTCAATGGTACCATAAATTTCATCAAGTAATTCTTTCATTTAATTTTGAAGTGAATGCAGTTGATGATTGTGTGTATCACAAGTTTAGTAGGAGTAAATATATTTTTCTGGTTTTGTATGTGGATGACATTTTGCTTGCCACAAATGATATAGGCATGTTGCATGAAACCAAGAGATTTCTATCAAGCAATTTTCAAATGAAAGATCTTGTGATGCCTCCTTTGTATTGGGAATCCAGATACATCAAGATCGTTCTCAGGGTATCCTTGATTATCACAAAGGAGCTATATCGATAAAGTACTTAAGAGATTTGGCATACAAAATTGCAAACCAGGTGATACCCCTATCGCTAAAGGAGATAAATTTAGTATTAATCAGTGCCCAAAAGGAAACCTTGAAGTTGAAGAGATGCAGAAGATTTCTTATGCTTCGGTTGTAGGGAGTCTAATGTATGCTCAAGTTTGTACGCGTCCGGATATTGCATACATTGTTGGAGTGTTAGGCAGATATTTAAGCAACCCAGGTATGGATCATTGAAAGCAGCCAAAAGGGTTATGAGATATCTGAAAAGAACAAAAGATTACATGCTCACATATAGGAGATCAGATCATTTTGAGATCATTGGGTATTCTGACTCCGACTTTGCGGGATGCCAAGATAGTAAAAGATCACTTCGGCTATGTATATCTGTTAGGTGGTGGGGCTATTTCTTGGAGAAGTGCAAAACATACACTCATAGCTTCTTCTACCATGGCAGCAGAATTTATAGCATGTTATGAAGCATCCAATCATGGGATATGGCTGAAAAATTTTGTCACTGGCTGCGCATATTGGAAGGAATTGAAAGACCGCTAAAGTTATTTTGTGACAACAAGTCATCGTATTGTATTCCAACAACAATAGGAGCTTGATTAGTCAAAGCATGCTGACATCAAGTTCCTGGTTGTAAAGGAAAGAGTACAGAGTGGTCAGATTTCTATAGAGCATATAGGGACAAACTCCATGGTTGCATATCCCCTTACAAAGGGTGTGCGCCCAAGGTCTTTCATGAGCATACTGCTCACATTGGTGTTATAGAGCATGACGATGCTTAGATTTAGTGGGAGTTTGTATTGCTTCTATTTTATGCTTTATATTTGGTTTGTACACACTTATGTGTTTGGATATTTTTTGATCAGAAATAAAGTATTTCATTCAGTTCAGTACACTCTGTACAATTATGTTAAAGTTTTGATCTCACTCAAGTTTAAGAAGGACCAGTTGGAAATAGGCATGTTAAGATCACATTACATGTAATTTCTATGCTACACATCACATCATGATCCATGTCATTCAATTGTATCAACATACGTGACCATTGATGGGTCGAGTTATGATAGATATAACAAAGGCCGCTTTGATCCTATGTTGGTATGGTTGATGGACCGGATTGGTTATAGATACATTTCAGTAATGACAGTAAAATTGAGCTCATTTGGTTATTTTTGCAACATAATTATAAGGTTACACATATAGCCAGTGGAAGATTGTTGGATTTTTAATCCAACATTGGGCTTATATGTGAAATAATTATGTGTTGCGGACTGTCAATAAGGTTAAGCCCAATTAAAAGTGATCAGCTAAGGTTTCAGTGATTTGGGCTTTAATGTATCTAATTAGGTGTGGCCCTTTAATGTGTAGAGACCTAAGGGTTATTTCTATTTTTATGATGGGCTAAAATAGAAATACCAAAAGATAATGATGAAATTATCTATATATAGCGGTTATGGTTCCTGTATCGCATACATGACTTCTCTGAATCCCATCATCAGAAAGAATAGCCTAGAGAAAATTCTAAAGGGCTCTCTGGGAGTACGTTTGATCTGGAAGGCCAACCGCATGATTCTGGAGAGCAATCAAGAATATGATTCAGGTACGCTTCCATTTATCGATTATGATTCTTGATGATTAAACATGAATGATTCTTAGGCTTTATGGTGATGGTCTTCACCAAAAGGTTCGGATCTAATTTCAAACAATTATGTCCCTAATAAAATCTATTTTCTTGAAATATATTTCCTTGATTAGTCTTAGACTTCATATTGCTTTAATAAGTCTTTGAAAATACTAAATTGATCAGTTCTATCATTGGGAGAGTGAAGTCCGACTCTAGCTTGCCAACATGCTTAGGACCGTCTACCAACTTTCTCTAATACGTTAAATGCTGGGTGGGTTAAGGCATAACTAGTCGAGCGCATTAAGAAGTCCCCTAATTTGCAGACTTTGACTTATACTTATGTCAAAGTAATTTTAAGTCTTGATAGATGTTGCTCTTATAATCTAAATTATGGCCAATGTAATAGTTAGCATATGGATTTAAATGCATGGTTGTCAGGAAATTGCATCTGTAGTTTGATCTGTCAATATGAAACTTTTTTGCTTGCTATTTCAAGTACTTTAATGTCCATAATGTGTATTTAAAAAAGGTTGCTTGAGGCTGCAATATAGCTCACCACCATCCATGCATCTCAGGGTATGTAAAATTCGGTTGGCATGCTCATGCGAACCATTTGCTTAATAACTTGAATCACACGGGCTAGCGTACACTAAAATGATGGTGTTCATCTTAGTCAAAGTGATTCACTTTTAAAGCTTGCACCACATTATTCTCTATATGGTAAGTAGATTGCTAGATTGAGTAAAGTACTTTTATGTGTGCCTAGAACAGGAGTTGAACCGATGTCTCATATGTATCATCATTAATCTGTTTCTCTTTGGAAAGAAGAATCATTGATCAAATTAATGACCCATATGTGCCTCATTGTAAATTTATAGCTACAAATGCTTTTGATTTGAGAATGAGAAGAGGTTGAATATAAACAGTAGTTTTTCCTCTACTTTGAGTGAATTGGTCCTGGTTGAAGCAGCTCTAGGACTGGCATTCTTCTCCAAAACTTATTCTGTTAAAAAAAGTTTAAATATATTTTAAAAAAAGAGGAACACAAACCATTAAAGCTATTATGGATCAAGCCATTAGAGCTTTTATTGGCTAAGTCTATATAAATAGGGACTAAAAGATTCAAGATGACAGAGAATGATTTTATGATCTCATTTTATTTTCAACTTTTATTAATTTTTTTTGGACATATGAAGGTATGCGTCCTTATTTTCTGGTAATTAAGTTATTGCATGCCTTCGGCACAACTAAGGTAGTGTTTATAGAAAAAATATTATCCATGGATAATGTACGGGATAGAGTTTATCCCCTGGCTATCCCTAGGGATATTCCTTGGCTATCCCATTGATCATATCAAATGCAAAAAGATAAATCCATAGGATAACTTTTTTTACTCTTATTTGGAGGGATAATTAACCAGCTATTCCTGTATTTTCTAGGAAATAAATTGAGGAGATATTCCATGGTTAACCATGATTAACCATGGATTATCTCTTTGATTAACTTTATTCACAGCTATTCCTTATAGTTATGACTTTTGAAAATAAAAGGGGATATTCCCCTATTTCAAACACAACCTACTGTTTATCAATTATATATCTTCCAATGCCTATTCCGTTGAGAAGAGCTGATGCCGGCCCGTTGTGTTTAGTAGCAGCACCCATCATGACCCCATAGAATATTATAACATATAGGAACAAAATAGACGGCAGCTAGCCCTTTGAACTGAAAGAAAGATATTTAATTACTAAAGAAAAAAACATGTCAATATATAATTGATCAGAACCAAAAGACTGGCATTGTTATCATAATGCCTTAAACTATAAGAAATCAACCAGATGAAAAATTAACTAGAGAAACTCAACCACACTACATCTAGAATTCTCGCTAGCCAGGCAGACGTACGGTTTGCTCAAAATTTACTTCTGAAATTCTGGTAATATTATTTCCATGAATTGGTTGGCGAGAGCCTGATATGTTGCCTGTGATGGATGGACGGAGTCCCAAAACAAATATCTGTTGGGAAATTTGCAAACTGGAGTAGCAAAATTGCACAACGGTCCCATCTCTATTAAACCTGTTCCGCAGCAACCCACATTCGTCGCAGTAAAACCTATATATTTTTCAAACACAAAAAAAATAATAATTTCACTTGCAAGCAACAACAAGAAAACGCATGGTTGTTATTAATTGGCCACTTGAATTTCTGGGGGCAATAAAAGCTAATAATTAAAGCCATATATGCATGTCTGTCCAGTTTCCTATAGAACTTATTTCTATCTAGGGTTCTTAATTACAGAGGTTTCACTCAAGCATTTTGTACTTCTACTCTACTCACTCTTCATTACAAGAGGTATATATGGTAGCTATTGATGATCACATCACACGGAAGTAAAAGTAATCAAAGTAAAATATAAATGGTTAACGTCTTTATATATATATATATATATATATATATAAGGCAAGGAAAAAATGATCTAGTTTATTCTCTTACCATATTTCTGAGGATGCGTGACCATGTCCATCAATGGGTTGTATATGTCCACATAGGCAAACTTAGAGGTGGGAAATGCATCGTTCCACCTTTGGATGGTGGTTTGGAGCAAGGTGTTGTATGATGTGGCATCCATATTCTGTTGGTTGACGCAAGTGCGTTCCGGTGTAGGTATGCTTTCTTGCATGAACCCAAAAGTGATTTGCATTGGAAGGCAACCGAGTGGTGGAAGGCCAGATATTGCGAATTTTCTTGCGCCCATGTCATACAATTGCTGCATTAATTTCCTAGTTAGAAACTGCTGGAATTCGTTGCATGAGATGAAATATATATATATATATATATATAATAAGATTTCAATATTCAAAAGTGATCTTTCCACCACTTTCTCCAATTTGCTGCTAATACAAAGAATTTATACTGAATTTTGGACTATGAATCTAGAAATTTTGAACATTGCTGTATTGGTGTTGGGCGGGTTCAATTATGTGTTTGTTTCTCTTGCTCAAGCTACAACTTAACTAATTGGATGTATTGGATGTATTTTGTTCAAAAATATGTAAAAATATGTATGAGTAATTAAGTTGGCACATATTGAATTAATTGTCTTTATATATATCTCCCTTTCTATACGGGGTGTTGCCTATTAACTTATAGATACTAATTTTTTTAATATCGGTTAATAAAGCTATATAAATCGTACTGAATTTTAAATTGCGGTCATCGATGCAGTGCAAATTAATCTCTAAAACTACTGAATTTTATGCGCATGATGCATGGAATATTATAAAAAATGCATTGACAAATAAATTTTTATTCTATTTGTACCATCATGAGAAGAAAGAGGAATATATACCGAAACAAGATCTTCAAGATGAGAAACGAGGAAGCTCTGGTAACGAGGGACGGTGTAGGTTATTTTTCTGAGTGGAAGGATGTAGTAGTTCATCATCATGTCATTAGATCCAGCGCCAATAACAAACATTGCATCCCTTATTATCCTACTCGCCTCGTCGTTCCCTACAGCCGCTTGTAGCTTTTCGATGTACGATGCAAAGTTTGCTACCTGTTGGCCAACAGTTATCACACCCACCGTGGTCGCGGTCAGGTCATCCAATCCAGACCCCCCCGAGGCGAAGCTAACGCCGGTGGCGAGTTCGGCAACGGTAAGATTCAACTCGGCGTAGGCCGGGAGGGCATCATTGAGGCCCAAAGAGGACACGAGGAAGTCGGTGATGAGCATGCCGTTGGTGAACCTCCCCGTCGGAACTTGGCCTGGGAAGTCACGGCCATAGGGTGCATGGTCGGCTCGGACGAGAGTAAGGAGGCCGTTGTTGTTTCCGGCGTCCAGCGTGGAGTCGCCGAAGGCGAAGACGGCCGTGATATTGTTCTTCGAGGGCTCCAATGCGGCGGCAATGGGGTGGGAGAGAGAGAGAAGGGTGGAGAGGAGGAGGAGGAAGGAGATGGCGCGATTTCTGTTCTCCATAGCTTTTCGGTGGTGGTGGTGGTATAATATAATCTCGTTTAATGTTTAATTAGTCTTAGGGTGGTACGTACGTATATATATAGAGAGAGGTGATGGACGGAGAAGAACGTGTTGGGTAGGACTCTAATGCTAAAAATAAGCGGATGAATGAATGGGATTGGTTTGAAGAAGTGAAAAACGTTTGGGGTCTCCAGAGGTTAACTGGATTTACTTAGAATTTTCAAGCTTATCCGCTATAGATATAACTGCGATGGGCCGGATATATAGAGATGTAATATATAGATACGATCATGCTAGGCGGATACGTTGGATTGGATCGTTTATTTGTATACGACTTTACTTCTTAACCGTAAAGATTCTGATAAAAAAAAAAAACCTTGACGCTAGCTTCAAATGTAATCTATAATTCAAACCAGCTATTTAATTTCCAGCCACTTTCAATTAATTTCTGGATATTGGATGATAATATGATGCTTTGAGTAATTGTAACTGGACTCAAAAAAAAAGTTGTGGCACAAGTAGATCGAGGTGCACGAACAGCTTTAGATGGGCCAAACAGGATTTTTTTTTTTTTTTTTTTTTGTTTTGTTTTGTTACAAGCTTATAGTAAAAAATTAGGCATGCTAGCGATCTTAGATCGGGTGTCTCTCAATAGTGGATGGAGGTTCCTAAAGATGCCATTGATCTAATTAACCAACCATTATGGCTAAGCCTTGTTCTAGAACAGCGACATCCACTAATAGCTAGTGAGAGCTAACACTTTTAGGCCAACTCATCTAAAATTAAGATAATTTGATTAGATTAGGTAAAAAAATCATATAATTATAATTTTTAATTGAATTTATATTGATAATGTTCGGTATTAGGCTATTGGGATAGCTTTTCAATGCATTTTAAATATCTTAAATTGGAGTTCAGTTGAGAAAGCTACTGTCAATTTAGTGACCAACAAAGTTCAAATAAAATAAAGCAGGATTCTGAAGAGCAATCAAGCAATATGTATTCAGGTATGCTTCCATTTATCGATTATGGATTCTTGATAATTAAATATGAATGATTCTTAGGCTTCATGATGATTAAACATGAATGATTCTTGAGCTTCATGGTGATGGTCTTCACCAAAAAGTTCGGATCTAATTTCAAACAATTGGTATTAGAGCCCTATTCATGTTGAATCGTTGAAAATTTTTTTGGTTACATGGATTGATATTCGTATTTGTGCATATGACTTCTTTAGTTTTATTCAGCAACAGTGAGACAAACATTCATTAGTTTACGGTAAATTTTATTTTGATGCCAATGATATTTTTAATATTTGTATATCCAGATTTTTAAATAAAAGTCATAGTGCATCAAAATGATTATGAATTTTGATGTTAAAAGCGAAAGATATTCGCTGCATTGTAAGTCTCACGCGGTTCTCTTCGTTTTAAGAGACAAATCAGATAATTTTTATGTGATAAGATAAAGTTAATTTTTTTGATAAAATTAAATTTATGGTTAATTTTAAATAAAAGAATTTATTGGCAATGCATTCAATTCATTGAAATTTTTTTTCTACTGAATTTTTTTTTTCGAACGCATTGCCTTTCCCGAACACGTTACCTTCGTTGGGAATCAGATTATCTCTTTTCTATTATGCAATTAAAAAAAAAATTAAGGCTTTCCACGATTTTTCATGAGAACAGTGGAGAAGAGGGGTGTTGCGTGGAGTTACTAGAAATTTGACGTAATCCTAGAACACTAGGATATTGTGCTAAAAATCTGGGCAGTTGCATGGAGTTCCTATATCCCCTCTCGAAAGGGGGGCGCTGTGAATCCAGATTTCCTTCCCTCAAATCGCTGGTGGGCGTCAGGAAAGAAAAGGAAATTCTGATATTTTCAGGATTCCATTATCTAATAAAAAAGGGTGATTTTTATAAAATTTATTGGGATAACGGATTCTATCACATTGCATGGGATTTCGAAATTCTATGGATTGTTGGGAACCGCATTAGGGGAGATTTTCTTCTTTACGAACATAAGTTCAGTGGAACTTTAAAGGGCAGATTTTCTTCTTTTACGAACATAAGTTCCGTGAAACTTTAAAGGGCAGTTGGGCATTGGGAAGAAGAGAGGCCTTCCAGGCCTCTCGCGCGAGAAGGGAATGAAACTTTCATTGAATCTCGAGAAAATGTTGGGATGTGGAATTCCTCCCATTTTAACACCCTATTTTATGGAATTCAATCTCTAAAGGGCGTGGAGAAAATCATGGGACTCGTACATTCTAGTTGCGTGGAGTCAAATTTGGCCATTTTTTATAAACTGATGTAGAAGGGGATAATATTTATTAACATTTAATGCATGACATTAATACATGAATTTTGAACCAATTCATGCCTTTGACAATGTTTTCGGGCTTTTATTAAAAATTATTATTTTTAATTTCGTAAGCATGAGCAACCTCCTTCGTATGGTTTAATTGGTTCCATAAAGCAAAGCTTTATCCATTATGATAAATTATTTTTCCATTATAAAGATTGAGTTGGAACCACAAAATAACATATCGTTATTTTTTTAAAAGGTTCAATCAAATTCAAATTAATTATATTTTTATGCCTAATAAATTTATCCATTATTCTAAATTAAACTAATTGAAACAAGATATCATGAAAGTGACCTCTTTTGTGTATATGGTTCATGAAGGATGTTGTGTATGTGTATGTTTCATGCGGGTATTAATCGGTCCAAAGGAAGGTTAATGCTTGGCCGAACTACATATATGTGTGATCGTAAAGACGTAACGATTATAAGGATTTACAAGTGAGTAATAAGTCGATCCAAAGATAGATTTTTTATTTGATATGCATTATTGTAAGTGTTTAATCATTACAACAAGAGTACCACTATTACTTTCCAAAGACTTGATATTAATGTTTCATTTGATATTTTGAGATGGGATTTACCATTATTTGAATTTATTGATATTTGGTATTAATTGTTTATATGAGCATGTTATTTATGTATTGCCTTTATTTTACAGCTAATGTTGCTAATATTTCTGCTAACCTCAATTCCGGTCCTTAATGGTAATAACTTCAAGGGCAAGGATAAAGGCAAGAAAATAAAGAATAAGGCTGTTAAGGTCCAGCAAAAAAGAAACAAAATCAGGATAAAGACAGTTGTTTCTTCTGCATTAAGTCTGAACATATTAAGAAGCAATGTTCCAAGTATCATGCATGGCATGAAAAGAAAGGTATCTTTCTTAATTTGGTCTGTTCTGAAGTGAATATAGCTTTAGTACTTAGAAACACTTGGTGGTTAGATTCTGGTGCTACTGCTAACTTCAGTGTTTCAATGGAGGGTTGCCTAAGCTACCGAAGGCCAACTGATACTGAAAGACGCATTTATACAGGAGATGGCAAGTCGGTAGATGTGGAGGCAATTGGGCATTTTAGATTGTTATTAAGTTCTGGTTATTATTTGGATTTGAAAGACACTTTTGTAGTACCGTCATTTAGACAGAATTTGGTTTCTATTTCAGCTTTAGACAAATTAAGATATTGTTGTTCATTTGGAAATAGTCAGTTTAGTCTTTCGTTAAATTCAAATATTATTGGAACTGGTTCTCTTATGGTGTATGGCAATCTATATTTGCTTGATATTGTTGCATCTTATAATGAAACCCTGAATATGGAATTAAGAGGTACTAAGCGTAAAATTTGCAATGAAAATTCAGAAATATTATGGCATAAGCGATTAGGTCACATCTCTAGAAATAGAGTTGAACAACTTGTGACAGATTGAATTTGGATTCTCCTGAATTTACAGACTTTAATGTCTGTGTTGATTGCATTAAGGGCAAGCAGACCAAAACAAAGAAATTGGGTGTATATAGAACTATGGAAGTCTTAGAGTTGATATATACAGACATTTGTGGACCATTTCCTACACCTTCTTGGAATGGTCAACAGTAATTTGTATCATTCATAGATGATTATTCAAGATATGTATACCTATTTCTTATTCATGAAAAGTCCCAAGTTTTGAACGTGTTCAAATCATTTAAAGCTAAAGTTGAGCTTCAACTCAACAAAAGGATTAAAGAGTCAGATCTGACCGTGGTGGTGAATATTACGGTAGATATGACGGATCAGGTGAACAATATCCAGGACCATTTGTCAGATACCTAGAGGAGTGTGGAATTGTTCCATAATATACCATGCAGAGACACCTAGCATGAATAATGTAGCTGAAAGACGAAACATGACTCTTAAGGATATGGTAAGGAGTATGATTTGTCATTCTACTTTACCAGAGTCACTTTAGGGAGAGGCACTAAAGACAGCAGCCTACATTCTGAATAGAGTACCAATTAAAGTAGCTGTCAAAACACCTTATGAGCTTTGAATAGGACAAAGCCTAGTCTAAAGCATTTTCATGTTTGGGGATGTTCAGCTGAAGCAAGGCCTTATAGGCCACATGAAAAGAAATTGGACTCTAGAACAGTGAGTAGCTATTTTGTTGGGTATTCTGCGTGATTTAGGGGTTACAAGTTTTATGATCCCAAATCAAGGATAATTTTTGAGACGGGAACTGCAATGTTCTTTGAGGATATTGAGTTTTGGGGGCGAAATAAAGTTAGAGACTTAGTCTTTAAGAAGGAATTGAAAACTACTACTCTTGTTGAAGAGCAGCTAGTTCATATTCCTATAATTGCTTTTGATAATGATCAAGTTGCAATTCCAGAACAACAAGAAATTATTGTTCAACCCTCAGAGGTATAAACTCAACAACCTTAAGAACAAGTGCCTTAGCGACGATCCACTAGAGAAAGGAAGAATGCTATTCCAGATGATTATATAGTGTTTCTTTAGGAACATGAGGAAAATAATGGCGTGATGGAAGATGATCCTGTCAACTTCAAGCCATACAAGGTTCAAATTCAAAAAAGTGGATTGAAGTAATGAAAGAAGAGTATAAGTTTATGCAAGATAATAAAGTTTGGGAACTTGTCCCATTACCAGAAGGTATGAAATCCATTGGTTGTAAATAGATTTTTAAGACCAAACGGGATTCAAAGGGTAATGTGGAAAGATAAAAAGCTTGTCTTGTGGCTAAAGGCTATACTCAAAAGGAAGGGATTGACTTTAAGGAGACATTCTCTCCAATTTCATCGAAGGACTCTTTTAGGACAATCATGGCTCTTGTTGCACAATATGACATGGAACTCCATCAAATGGATGTCAAGATGACATTTCTCAATGGAGATATTGATGAGACAATTTATATGGTGCAACCAGAAAACTTTGTGTCAGAGATCCAAAGAAAATGGTTTGTAAATTGACAAAATCCATTTATGGGTTAAAGCAAGCTTCTCGTCAATAGTACCATAAATTTCATCAAGTAATTCTTTCATTTAACTTTGAAGTGAATGTAGTTGATGATTGTGTGTACCACAAGTTTAGTGAGAGTAAATACATTTTTCTGTTTTTATATGTGGATGACATTTTGCTTGCCACAAATGATATAGGCATGTTGCACGAAACCAAGAGATTTCTATCAAGCAATTTTCAAATGAAAGATCTTGGTGATGCCTCCTTTGTATTAGGAATCCAGATACATCGAGATCATTCTCAGGGTATCCTTGGATTATCACAAAGGAGCTATATAGATAAAGTACTTAAGAGATTTGGCATGCAAAATTGCAAACCAGGTAATACCCCTATCGCTAAAGGAGATAAATTCAGTATTAATCAGTGCCCAAAAGGAAACCTTTAAGTTGAAGAGTTGCAGAAGATTTCTTATGCTTCGGTTGTAGGGAGTCTAATGTATGCTCAAGTTTGTATGCATCCGGATATTGCGTACATTATTGGAGTGTTAGGCAGATATTTAAGCAACCCAAGTATGGATCACTGGAAAGCAACCAAAAGGGTTATGAGATATTTCAAAGGAACAAAAGATTACATGCTTACATATAGGAGAACAGATCATTTTGAGATCATTGGGCATTCTAACTCCAACTGCGGGATGCCAAGACAGTAAAAGATCAACTTTGGGCTATATATATCTATTAGATGGGGGGCTATTTCTTGAAGAAGTGCAAAACAGACACTCATAGCTTCTTCTACCATGGTAGCAGAATTTATAGCATGTTATGAAGCATCCAATCATGGGATATGGTTGAAAAATTTTATCACCGAGCTGTACATATTGGAAGAAATTGAAAGACTGCTAAAGTTATTTTGTGACAATAAGTCAGCTATATTGTATTCCAACAACAATAGGAGCTCGATCAAGTCAAAGCATATTGATATCAAGTTTCTAGTTGTAAAGAAAAAAGCACAGGATGGTTAGATTTCTATAGAGCATATAGGGACAAACTCCATGGTTGCAGATCCTCTTACAAAGGGTGTGCCACCCAAAGTCTTTCATGAGCATACTGCTCACATTGGTATTATAGAGCATGACGATGCTTAGATTTAGTTAGAGTTTGTATTGCTTCGATTTTATGCTTTATATTTGGTTTGTGCACACTTATGTGTTTGAATATTTTCTGATTAGAAATAAAGTATTTCATTCAGTTCAGTACACTCTGTACAATTATGTTAAAGTTTTGATCTCACTCAAGTTTAAGAAGGATCAGTTGGAAATAGGCATGTTAAGATCGCATTACATGTAATTTTCATGCTACACATCCACATCATGATCCATATCATTCAGTTGTATCAACATATGTGACCATTGATGGGTCAAGTTATGATAGATATAATAAAGGCTGCTTTGATCCTATGTTGGTATGGTTGATGGACCAGATTTGTTATAGATACATTTCAGTAATGACAGTAAAATTGAGCTCATTTGGTTATTTTTGCAACATAACTATAAGGTTACACATATAGCCCAGTTGGAGATTATTGGATTTTTAATCCAACATTGGGCTTATATGTGAAATAATTATGTGTTGCGGATTGTCAAATAAGGTTAAGCCCAATTAAAAGTGATCAGCTAAGGTTTCAGTGATTTGGGCTTTAATGTATCTGATTAGGTGTGGCCCTTTAATGTGTAGAGACCTAAGGGATTATTTCTATTTTTATGATGGGTTAAAATAGAAATACCAAAAGATAATGATGAAATTATCTATATATAGTGGTTATGGTTCCTGCATCGCATGCATGATCTTATTCTCTGAATCCCATCATCAGAAAGAATAGCCTAGATAAAATTCTAAAGGGCTCTCTATGAGTACGTGTTGATCAAGCAATATGTATTCAAGTACGCTTTCGTTTATTGATTATGGATTCTTGATGATTAAACATGAATGATTCTTGGGCTTTATGGTGATGGTCTTCACCAAAAGGTTCGGATCTAATTTCAAACAATTATGTCCCTAATAAAATCTATTTCCTTGAAATATATTTCCTCGATTAGTCTTAGACTTCATATTGCTTTAATAAGTCTTTGAAAATACTGAATTGATCAGTTCTATCATTGGGAGAGTGAGGTCCGACTCTAGCTTGCCAACATGCTTAGGACCATCTGCCAACTTTCTCTAATACGTTAAATGCTGGGTGGGTTAAGGCATAACTGGTCGAGCGCATTAAGAAGTCCCCTAATTTGCAGACTTTGACTTATACTTATGTCAAAGTAATTTTAAGTCTTGATAGATGTTGCTCTTATAATCTTTACTATGGCCAATGTAACAGTTAGCATATGGATTTAAATGCATGGTTGTCAGGAAATTGCATCTGTAGTTTGATCTGTCAATACGGAACTTTTTTGCTTGCTATTTCAAGTACTTTAATGTCCATAATGCGTAATTTCAAGTACTTTAATGTCCATAATGCGTATTAAAAAAAGGTTGCTTGAGGCTGCAATATAGCTCACCACCATCCATGCATCTCAGGGTATGTAAAATTCGGTTGGCATGCTCATGCGAACCATTTGCTTAATAACTTGAATCACACGGGCTAGCGTACACTAAAATGATGGTGTTCATCTTAGTCAAAGCGATTCACTTTTAAAGCTTGCACCACATTATTCTCTATATGGTAAGCATATTGCTAGATTGAGTAAAGTACTTTTATGTGTGCCTAGAACAGGAGTTGAACCGATGTCTCATATGTATCATCATTAATCTGTTTCTCTTTGGAAAGAAGAATCATTGATCAAATTAATGACCCATATGTGCCTCATTGTAAATTTATAGCTACCAATGCTTTTGATTTGAGAATGAGAAGAGGCTGAATATAAACAGTAGTTTTTCCTCTTGGTGGTTACTTTTATATTTGCTGGACCAAATTCTCTACTTTGAGTGAATTGGTCCGGTTGAAGCAGCTCTAGGACTGGCATTCTTCTCCAAAACTTATTCTGTTAAAAAAAGTTTAAATATATTTAAAAAAAAAGCGGAACACAAGCGCTCACGAGCGTGAAGCGTTGTGGCGCATTTCTCCAGGGGATAGCTAAGGAAATAAGTATTTTTTTAAAATTATAAGTCTGCCATCAAGGGATAACTTTAGTTGTTCCTGGGTTCCCTAGGGAATAAGTTCAGGGGATAACTCATGGTTAACCATAGTTAATCATGGGTTATCCCCTCTGGTTAATTTTTTTCAGACCTATCCTTCTAGCTATAGCATTTGGGAATAAGGATGGATATCCAGGGGATATCCCTCCTTATCCCCCATATCAAACACTACCTTAAAGCCATTATGGATCAAGCCATTAGAGCTTTTATTGGCTAAGTCTATATAAATAGGGACTAAAAGATTCAAGATGACAGAGAATGATTTTATGATCTCATTTTATTTTCAACTTTTATTAATTTTTTTTGGACATATGAAGGTATGCGTCCTTATTTTCTGGCACAACTAAGGTAGTATACGGGATAGAGTTTGTCCCCTAGCTATCTCTGAGGATATTCCTTGGCTATCCCATTGATCATATCAAATGCAAAAAGATAAATCCATAGGATAACTTTTTTTTACTCTTATTTGGAGGGATAACCAGCTATTTCTGTATTTTTTTAGGAAATAAATTGAGGGGATATTCCATGGTTAACCATGAATTATCCCTTTGGTTAACTTTATTCACAGCTATCCCTTATAGTTATGGCTTTTAGAAATAAAAGGAAATATCCAGAAACATTCCCTCTTATACCCTATTTTAAACACTACCTTAATGTTTGAACTGTTTATCAATTATATATCTCCCAATGCCTATTCTGTTGAGAAGAGCTGATGCCGGCCCGTTGTGTTTAGTAGCAGCACCCATCATGACCCCATAGAATATGATAACATATAGGAACAAAATAGAGGGCAGCTAGCCCTTTGAACTGAAAAAAAAAAATTTAATTACTAAAGAAAAAAACATGTCAATAATATATAATTGATCAGAACCAAAAGACTGGCATTGTTATCATAATGCCTTAAACTATAAGAAATCAACCAGTACTGTATATCGATGGAAAATTAACTAGAGAAACTCAACCACACTACATCTAGAATTCTCGCTAGCCAGGCAGGCGTACGGTTTGCTCAAAATTTACTTCTGAAATCCTGGTAATATTGTTTCCATGAATTGGTTGGCGAGAGCCTGATATGTTGCCTGTGATGGATGGACGGAGTCCCAAAACAAATATCTGTTGGGAAATTTGCAAACTGGAGTAGCAAAATTGCACAACGGTCCCATCTCTATTAAACCTGTTCCGCAGCAACCCACATTCGTCGCAGTAAAACCTATATATTTTTTCAAACACAAAAAAAAAAAAAAATTATCATTTGCATGCAACAACAAGAAAACGCATGGTTGTTATTAATTGGCCACTTGAATTTCTGGGGGCAATAAAAGCTAATAATTAAAGCCATATATGCATGTCTATCCAGTTTCCTATAGAACTTATTTCTAGCTAGGGTTCTTAATTACAGAGGTTTCACTCAAGCATTTTTGTACTTCTACTCTACTCACTCTTCATTACAAGACGTATATATTGTAGCTATTGATGATCACATCACACGGAAGTAAAAGTAATCAAAGTAAAATATAAATGGTTAACGTCTTTTATATATATATATATATTGCTATTGATTGCCCATTATCACAGTGCGCGCAGAAAAGTGTTGAACTATATATATATATATATATATATATATATATATATATAAAGGCAAGGAAAAAATGATCTAGTTTATTCTCTTACCATATTTCTGAGGATGCGTGATCATGTCCATCAATGGGTTGTATATGTCCACATAGGCAAACCTAGAGGTGGGAAATGCATCGTTCCACCTTTGGATGGTGGTTTGGAGCAAGGTGTTGTATGTCGTGGCATCCATATTCTGTTGGTTGACGCAAGTGCGTTCCGGTGTAGGTATACTTGCTTGCATGAACCCAAAAGTAATTTGCATTGGAAGGCAACCGAGTGGTGGAAGGCCAGATATTGCGAATTTTCTTGCGCCCATGTCATACAATTGCTGCATTAATTTCCTAGTTAGAAACTGCTGGGATTGGTTGCATGAGATGAAAAATAAAAAAATATATATAAAAATAAGATTTCAATATTCAAAAGTGATCTTTCCACCACTTTCTCAAATTTGCTGCTAATACAAAGAATTTATACTGAATTTTGGACTATGAATCTAGAAATTTTGAACATTGCTGTATTGGTGTTGGGTGGGTTCAATTATGTGTTTGTTTCTCTTGCTCAAGCTACAACTTAACTAATTGGATGTATTGGATGTATTTTGTTCAAAAATATGTAAAAATATGTATGAGTAAGTTGGCACATATTGAATTAATTGTCTTTATATATATATCTCCCTTTCTATACGGGGTGTTGCCTATTAACTTATAGATACTAATTTTTTAATATCGGTTAATAAAGCTATATAAATCGTACTGAATTTTAAATTGCGGTCATCGATGCAGTGCAAATTAATCTCTAAAACTACTGAATTTTATGCGCATGATGCATGGAATATTATAAAAAATGCATTGACAAATAAATTTTTATTCTATTTGTACCATCATGAGAAGAAAGAGGAATATATACCGAAACAAGATCTTCAAGATGAGAAACGAGGAAGCTCTGGTAACGAGGGACGGTGTAGGTTATTTTTCTGAGTGGAAGGATGTAGTAGTTCATCATCATGTCATTAGATCCAGCGCCAATAACAAACATTGCATCCCTTATTATCCTACTCGCCTCGTCGTTCCCTACAGCCGCTTGTAGCTTTTCGATGTACGATGCAAAGTTTGCTACCTGTTGGCCAACAGTTATCACACCCACCGTGGTCGCGGTCAGGTCATCCAATCCAGACCCCCCCGAGGCGAAGCTAACGCCGGTGGCGAGTTCGGCAACGGTAAGATTCAACTCGGCGTAGGCCGGGAGGGCATCATTGAGGCCCAAAGAGGACACGAGGAAGTCGGTGATGAGCATGCCGTTGGTGAACCTCCCCGTCGGAACTTGGCCTGGGAAGTCACGGCCATAGGGTGCATGGTCGGCTCGGACGAGAGTAAGGAGGCCGTTGTTGTTTCCGGCGTCCAGCGTGGAGTCGCCGAAGGCGAAGACGGCCGTGATATTGTTCTTCGAGGGCTCCAATGCGGCGGCAATGGGGTGGGAGAGAGAGAGAAGGGTGGAGAGGAGGAGGAGGAAGGAGATGGCGCGATTTCTGTTCTCCATAGCTTTTCGGTGGTGGTGGTGGTATAATATAATCTCGTTTAATGTTTAATTAGTCTTAGGGTGGTACGTACGTATATATATAGAGAGAGGTGATGGACGGAGAAGAACGTGTTGGGTAGGACTCTAATGCTAAAAATAAGCGGATGAATGAATGGGATTGGTTTGAAGAAGTGAAAAACGTTTGGGGTCTCCAGAGGTTAACTGGATTTACTTAGAATTTTCAAGCTTATCCGCTATAGATATAACTGCGATGGGCCGGATATATAGAGATGTAATATATAGATACGATCATGCTAGGCGGATACGTTGGATTGGATCGTTTATTTGTATACGACTTTACTTCTTAACCGTAAAGATTCTGATAAAAAAAAAACCTTGACGCTAGCTTCAAATGTAATCTATAATTCAAACCAGCTATTTAATTTCCAGCCACTTTCAATTAATTTCTGGATATTGGATGATAATATGATGCTTTGAGTAATTGTAACTGGACTCAAAAAAAAGTTGTGGCACAAGTAGATCGAGGTGCACGAACAGCTTTAGATGGGCCAAACAGGATTTTTTTTTTTTTTTTACAAGCTTATGGTAAAAAATTAGGCATGCTAGCGATCTTAGATCGGGTGTCTCTCAATAATGGATGGAGGTTCCTAAAGATGCCATTGTTCTAATTAACCAACCATTATGGCTAAGCCTTGTTCTAGAACAGCGACATCCACTAATAGCTAATGAGAGCTAACACTTTTAGGCCAACTCATCTAAACTTAAGATAATTTGATTAGATTAAGTAAAAGAATAATATAATTATAATTTTTAATTGAATTTATCTTGGTAATGTTCGGTATTAGGTTATTAAGATAGCTTTTCATTGCATTTTAAATCTCTTAGATCGGAGTTCAGTGTAGCAAGTTATGATCAATTTAGTGACCAACAAACTTCAAATAAAATAAAGCTACGATCTAGAAGGCCAACCGTAGGATTTTTGAGAGCAATCAAGTAATATATATTCAGATATGCTTTCGTTTATCGATTATGGATTCTTGATGATTAAAAATGAATGATTCTTGGGCTTCATGGTGATTAAACATAAATGATTCTTGGGCTTCATGGTGATTAAACATGAATGATTATTGGGCTTCATGGTAATGGTCTTCACCAAAAGGTTAGGACCTAATTTTAAACAATTGGTATTAGAGCCCTATTCATGTTGAATCGTTAAGTAATTTTTTGGTTATATGCATTGATATTCATATTTGTGCATGATGTGGCTGATCAAGCTCTGTTAAAGCTAACAAGGTGTGGACCTGATGCACGGTTCCCCTCGGCCTCGGACCCGCACGGTTCCCCTTGGCATCGGAGCCGCACGGTTTCCCTCGGCCTCGGACTTGCAGGGTCCCCCTCGGCCTCGGACCCTCACGGTTCCCCTCGGCCTCAGACACGGTTCCCCTCGGCCTCAGACCCGCATAGTTCCCCTCGGCCTTGGACCTGCAGGGTTTCCCTCGGCCTTGGACTTGTCGGGTTCCCCTTGGCCTTGGACTTCCCAGGCTACCATCCACGTGGCATGTTAGCTCCCTGCAACTGCCACGTAGCCCACTAAGCTTTCTGCAGCTGCCATGTGGGCCACTAATTCCCAATGATTACGGATGATGGGATGTTTCGAACGTGGTCAGATCCACTATTGCATGCATAGCCACCACTTCCCGAAAACAGGCAAAGGGGAGAACGTGGGAGTAAGTATAAAAAGGAAGGTTATGTTTCTTTCAAAAGGATAACTTTTGATCACTGTTTTCCCAAAGCACTAACTTAACCGTCGGAGGGTCCTCACCGGAATCCCCCAGCCACTGAGGACTTTCTTGCAGGAACTCCACCGGAAAAGAGAGGTTCAGGACTCCTTCGTCACCCGGCGTTTGAAAGACTTGGCAACAACAGATTGGCATGTCAGGTAAGCCTTCACTCCCCTTCACCGCTCGATAAGATGGTGGTAGCATGAGCACGGGAGGTTTTGGACGGCGGCCCTGGGGGCAATGCCAAGAGCCGAAGTAGCCAGAAGCGAGTCTCTCGGCCCTTCCGGTCCCTTTCCCTGTCCCGCCATTGTCACCTACGCAGGGCGACCGTGTCGATGCTCTTGCTGTGCAAGTTCATTCCTTGGTGGCCACAGTCTAGCACCTGCAGCAGCAGGTGGCAGTGTCGCAGCAGGGGCCCCAGTCCCCTTCCCCGGGCGCGTGGGTCGCTCCCCTTAGTCAATAGTCCACTCGTGGGAGAGCTTCCCACTGGGAGGTCCCCCATCGCTATGCCTCCCCCGGACGTCGCTACCGGGAGGCTTCCAAAAGACCGTGGTCCCCTTCTCAACATTCTGACAACTCCCACAGGCGGCGGCAGGGGAAGGAGGCCGAGCGAGGACCTCGTTACTACCGTAACCCATCCCCGTCTTTGGGGTCATCACGGGAAGGGTCTTTCGATGGGCGCATCGCCCGTCGGGCTGAGCGGCACCTCGAGAAGTACAATCAACGGCTGGAGGAACTCAGCCACAGGGTTACTAACCCGCCGAAGGCGGATTATGACAGCCGCCTTCCCTTGTCTTGCCGCATAATGAAGGAGCCAATCTCCACCCGATTTCGTTTACCCCAACTGGACCCTTATGACGGCACTACTGACCCCCTGGACAACTTGAAAAGCTATAAGGTCCTTATGCAGGTCCAAGGGATGACTAATTCCCTTCTCTGCGTTGCTTTTCCTACCACCCTTTGGAAGGCAGCGCGAGCTTGGTATTCCCGGCTGCTGCTGCGAAGCATTAACTCTTTCGGCAGCTGGAGAGGGCTTTTCTGGCACATTTCAATGCTTGCCAAAAAATTTCACGGATGGCCGACAGCCTATTCGCCATCTAGTAGAAGAGTGACGAGTCACTGAAAGATTTCATAGCTCGGTTCAAGGAAGCCGCACTGGAGGTATACAACCTTGATGATTCTGTCGCTACTCTGGCCTTGAAGCGAGGGCTTCAGCCCTTCCGCTTTGCGTACTCCCTTGATAAGAAGCCACCGAACTCCTATGCCGAGCTGCTGGGCCGAGCGCACAAATATATCCGTGCCGACGAAGCTGACTCCTCTCGGTGTGAGACGGATGGGGGCCCCAGCTAGAAACAAGCCCGACCTGCATCCGATAGGCCATAGCAGGAGAGGCCTGAGCCCTCCCGTCGACCCGACAACCGGTCGAGGGATCTCGTTCCCAGGGAAGGGATCCGTACCCCCCTGCTCGCCCCGATATTACACATTCTGATGGAGATCAAAGGTGAGCCTTTCCTTCAGCGCCCCCTTCCTCTGAAGCCTGGAGTCTCCCGTGATAAAAATCTTTATTGTCATTTTCATCGGGATCACGGGCATGACACGGAGAGTTGCCGCCAGCTCAAGAGGGCGATCGAGGACCTTGTTCAACAGGGCTACCCCGGCAAGTTTGTTCGGAGGGCGAATACAACTGCTCCGGGCCCATCAGCACCCCCGCTTGCCTAGGCTGAAGTCAACAATGCCCCAACTGAAAAGACAGTAGCCATGATCTCCTGGGAGGCCGACGGCCTACCTAAGAGGCTTAAGGGGGAAGAGGAAATAGAACCTGTAATTCCCTTTTTCGAAACGGAACTAGAGGGAGTGAGCAATCCAAATGATGACAGTGTTGTTATCTCTATGACAGTTGCGAAGCATCATGTAAAAAGGATATTGGTTGATAGTGAAAGCTCAGCTGACATTTTGAGTTACGATGCATTTGTCCGTATGAACTTATCCCATGATTCCCTTCGGCCCGTTGCCACGCCCCTCATGGGCTTCACTGGAGACTTTGTAAAGGTAGAAGGGGAAATTACTCTCCCGATCATGGCAGGGACATTGCCTTGTCAAAAGACGATCATGGTGAAGTTCCTAGTGGCACGGGTTCCTCTAGCTTACAATGCCATCCTAGGCAGGCCTGGATTAAACCTGTTGGACACCATTATCTCCACCAAGAGGTTGCTTGTAAGGTTCCCGACCAATAAGGGTGTAGGGGAGATGCATGGAGAGAGGAACCTCTTGTCCCTCTGCTACCACACGACGCCTGGCCCTCGAGAGACACCAACCCTACCGACGGCCAAGCTGGTGGACCCTAGAGACTCAGAGAGGAGGGGAGAACTAGCCGAGCATTTATTGACTTTTCTCTTAGGGGAGGACCCGGCGAAGACTGTCCGAGTAGGATTGCTGCTACCCGAGGAGGCGAAGGCTCGGCTCCTCACCTTTCTTCAGGCCAACTCGGAAGTGTTTGCCTGGTCAGCCTCAGACATGCTAGGTATTTCCCTTGAAGTAATTACTCACAAGCTTAGCCTCAATCCATAGTGTTGGCCGGTTTGGTAGAAGAAGAGAAGCTTTGTGCCCGAGCGGCAGAAGGCTATCGACGAGGAGGTCCGTAAGTTGTTAGCGGCCGGGCATGTTCGAAAAGTATACTATCCCGACTGGCTCACCAATGTCGTCATGGTCCGTAAGGCTAATGGGAGCTGGAGGATGTGTGTTGATTTTACCAATCTCAACAAGGCGTGCCCCAAAGACAGTTTCCCACTGCTCAGAATTGACCACCTAGTGGACGCTACGTCGGGCCACGAGATCCTCAGCTTCATGGATGCCTTTTCAGGATACAATCAAATTAAGATGGACCCAGCGGACGAAGAGGCCACCTCCTTTGTGACCGAGAAGGGCACTTACTGCTACAGAGTGATTCCATTCGGGTTAAAGAATGCGGGGGATACATATCAAAGATTGATGAACAGGGTCTTCATAAGCCAAATCGGATGCAATATGGAGGTTTACGTGGACGATATGATGATCAAAAGCATCCGCACCGATGACCACATTGCCGACCTAGCGAAGACCTTCGATAACCTTCGCCGTTGTCAGATGAAGTTAAATCCGCGGAAGTGTACCTTTGGAGTCAAGCTGGCAAATTTTTTGGCTTCATGGTGACTCAGCGGGGAATAGAGGTGAACCCAGATAAGATTCAAGCCATCCTTGACATGAGGCCCTCGACAAGTAAAAAAGAGATCCAGCGTTTGACGGGGCGGGTGGCGGCTTTAAGCCGCTTCTTGTCAAAGTCTGCGGAAAGGTGTTTACCCTTCTTCAAGGCCCTATGCAAGGTAAATGGTTTCGAATGGACCGAGGAGTGTCAAAAAGCATTCGAGGGGTTCAGGAAATTCCTTACCACTCCGCTGCTACTATCCAAGCCAAGGAATGGAGAAGAGCTCTTCCTTTACCTCGTGGCCTCGGCCGAGGCCGTGAGCTCTGTGCTTGTCCGCACTGATGCCGACGGGACTCAGAAGCTCGTCTACTATTTCAGCAAGGTGCTCCATGATGCGGAGACCAGGTACTCTCGCACCAAAAAAATCATTTTTGCGCTAATTATCTCTGCTCAGCACCCCAGGCCCTACTTTCAAGCCCACTCGGTAGCCGTGCTCCCAGATCAGCCGCTCAGAGCTATTTTATCCCGACCGACACCTCGGATCGGCTGGCGAAATGGGTGATCAAGTTGGAAGAATTTGATATGTCCTTTCGACCGAGGTCGGCCATGAAGTCCCAAGTCCTGGAAGACTTCTTGGGTTCTAGGTTTAACTGATTTGCAAAGATCTCTTCGAACTCAGTCACATCTCTTCCTAGCATCCTTGATAGTGCACCACTTCTGTCATTAAGTTGACATTCCATTAAACCAACAGTGGGCATTTCTAATAGGGTTCCAAGAATCTCAGTTGTTACCATAACCCTAGTTCCTCTCACTGTGCTAATCAATCCTCCTTCTCCTCTGCTTAATCCATTATAAAACTCTCTTACCAATGCTGGATATGTGGGTAAGTCTAGTGAGCACACTTTCTCCCATCCCATATCCCTTAAATTTTGTCCAATAGAGAAACCCTCCGATTCAAATAAATCAAAATTAACTTTCCTCCCAGTGGTAATGGTCTTACCAGCTAATTGATCAACCTTAGGAGATGAGGGTGAAGGTGGAGAATCCTCTTGAGTGGCCGAAGAGGAAGAAGGCGATGGTTGCCTTCGAACCGTGCGTCTTCTCGTTGGAACGGATGCTCCAGCGACGAATCCGCGCCTCTTTGGTGCCATTGAGAGGATTGGAAGCTTAATCAAGGGTTTTGAGTGGATTTGGGGAAGTTGGAAAAATTTGGATTTCTTAGGAACGGTTTAGGAGAAGATTGGAGTGTTTGGGGGTCGACTCCGCCTTTTTATTTTTGACCTAACTCGACTTAGAGTCGACTCCCAAAAACTGGGTGTCGGCTCCGAGCTAGAAAGTCTGTCAGCGCTCGTATTAGAGTCGGCTCCACAAAAGCCAGAGTCGGCTCTAATCACTTAGACAGAAAATCAAAAACTCAGGTGTCGACTCCGCAAACTGTCAGAGTCGACTCTAACAGTTTCAGAGATAAAAAATTGAGTTTCAACGATTTGAAACTATTCAAATTAATCATCAAATTATAGATTAAAGTTCTTTAGCAATTGGGGAAACAGTGAATCAAGATCTAGATAGATTTCCTATTTGAAATATCAAGATTTTTCAAGAAAATGATGAAATCTAGATAGATGTCCTTAAGAGTTTCAGAAAACTATTCCAAAGGATCACAAACTCCCAATTCTCCTCTAAGATAACAGAATCTTTCTTCACTTAAGGGTTTTGTTAATATATCTGCTAATTGTTCTTCAGTGTTAACATAATCAAGACAAATTTCATTATTGCTACATGTTCTCTTATAAATGATATCTAATTTCTATGTGTTTGTTCTTGAATGTTGAATTGGATTTTTAGTTAAGATTAATTGCACTTGTGTTATCACATCTTATGGGTGTCTTATCAAGTGTGATACCATAGTCTTCAAGTTGTCGCTTAATCCATAGGATTTGAGCACAGCAACTTCCAGCTGCTACATATTCAGCTTCAGTAGTTGATAATGCAACTGAATTTTGCTTTTTGCTAAACCATGAGATTAAGTTACTTCCTAAGAATTGGCATGCACCACTTGTGCTTTTTCTATCTAACTTACATCCAGCATAATCAGAATCAGTGTATGCAATCAGATTTAATGTGGAGTCTCTAGAATACCATAAACCTACATTTTTTGTTCCACTTACATATCTTAGTATTCTTTTAACAGCAATTAAATGTGATTCTTTAGGTTCTGACTGAAATCTAGCACATAAACAACAGCAAACATATATCTGGTCTACTTGCAGTTAAATAAAGTAGGGATCCGATTATACCTCGATAATATTTCTGATCAACCTTCTTACCTTCTTCATCTTTGTCCAGCTTGCATGAAGGACTCATTGGTGTTCCGAGGGGTTTAATTGATTCCATACCAAACTTCTTTAGGATTTCTCTTGTGTACTTTGTTTGGTTGATAAAGATTCCCTCTTTGCTTTGTTTGATTTGGAGTCCAAGGAAGAAGTTGAGTTCTCCCATCATGCTCATTTCAAATTCTCCCTGCATTAACTTAGCAAATTCTTGACATAGAGAATGTTAGTAGCACCAAAAATAATGTCATCAACATATATTTGTACTACAATAAATCTTTACTTTTCTTTTCAAAAAATGTTTTATCAACATTTCCTCTTATAAAATCATTTTCAATTAAGAATTTACTTAATCTATCATACCAAGCTCTAGGTGCTTGTTTCAAACCATATAATGCTTTGTGCAATTTAAAAACGTGATTTGAAAATTCGTGATCTTCAAAACCTGGTGGTTGTTCTACATATACTTCTTCATTTATAAATCCATTTAAAAATGCACTTTTAACATCCATTTGAAATAAGTTAAAATTCATATGACATGCAAATGCAAGTAATAGTCTAATGGCTTCTAATCTAGCTACTGGTGCAAAGGTTTCATCAAAATCAATACCTTCTTCTTGATTATATCCTTTTGCAACTAATCTAGCTTTGTTTCTAATTACTATGCCATTTTCATCTAGTTTATTTCTAAATATCCATTTTGATCCTATAACTGAATGATTTTTAGGTCTTTCAACTAAGTCCATACATTATTTCTTGTAAATTGATTTAATTCTTCTTGCATTGCTAACATCCAATTATTATCTTTTTCAGCTTCTTCAATAGTTTTAGGTTCAATTTGTGATACAAATGCAAGATGATTACTAATATTTCTCATATGATCTAGTTCTTATTCCTTGAGATGGATCACCTATAATCAATTCCTTGGGATGACTATAAGCATATCTCCAATCCCTAGGTAGATCTACATCATTATGATCAATATTGACATCATCGTCCTTAGGTGAATCATCATCTTTAGCTTCTTGTTCATGATCTAAAGATACATCAATATTAATTTTTCAAGATCTTTTTCAATTATGTTTGTATCTTCCTCATCATCAATTTTTCAGAACTAGTTGCTAAAGATTCATCAAAAACTACATGAATGGATTCTTCAACAACTAAGGTTTTCTTGTTAAATACTCTATAAGCTTTACTAGTTGTTGAATATCCTAAGAATATTCCTTCATCAGATTTAGCATCAAATTTGCCTAAATTGTTTTTACCATTATTATGAACAAAACATTTACATCCAAATGCATGAAAATATTTTATATTGGGTTTTCTATCATGCCATAATTCATAAGGTGTTTTCTTTAAGATTGGTCTTATTAGGGCTCGATTTAAGATGTAGCATGCTGTGTTAATAGCTTCCGCCCAAAAGTACTTTGGTAGGTTACTTTCGCATAGCATGGTACGGGCCATGTCTTCTAGAGTCCTATTTTTCCTTTCAACTACACCATTTTGCTGTGGAGTCCTAGGGGCTGAAAAATTATGATTAATACCATTTTCAGTGCAAAACTTTCAAATAAGTGATTTTCAAATTCAGTTCCATGATCACTTCTTAGAGATACTATGGTAGTGTTTTTCTCATTTGTGACTTTCTTGAAGAATTTCAGGAATATCGAGAAAGTCTCATCTTTGTGAGCTAAAAACATTACCCAAGTATATCTAGAATAATCATCTACAATCACTAGACCATATTTCTTTCCTCCTAGACTTGTGGTTCTAGTTGGTCCAAAAAGGTCCATGTGAAGTAGCTCTAAAGCCTAGAAGTTGAAACAACATTTTTAGATTTGAAAGAACTTCTGTTTGTTTTCCAAATTGACATGCATCACATATTTTGTTATTTTCAAAATCTAGTTTAGGTAACCTTTAACTAAATCCATTTTAATTAGTTTTGAAATAAGGTGTGTGCTTGCATGACCTAATCTACGATGCCACAACCAACCAATTCATTTATATTAGCATTGTCAGCAATTAAGCAATGATACTCAGATAATTTGTCTAAGTCAACAAGTAACATTGCCCTATAACCAGTAAAAACAATGCTATTATCAATGGAATTAGTTACAGTGCATAAAGAAGATTTAAATGAAACATTAAAGTTTTATCACATAATTGGCTTATACTAATTAAATTATGCTTTAAACCATCAACATAAAGTACATTATCAATAAATGTAGATGGAGTTATTGAACTTTACCAAGGCCCATAATTTGACCTTTACCATTATCGCCAAACGTAACAACTCCACCTTTCTTTTCTTCCAGGGTGATGAATTCATCTTTGTCACCCGTCATATGTCTTGAGCAGCCACTATCAAGGTACCACTTTTTCTTTGATCTTTTGGCTACAAGACATTCCTGCAACATAATTTAAACTTTATGTTTAGGTACCCAAGCTTTCTTGGGTCCTTCATGGTTAGTAGCAACAAAATTGTTCCTTTCGGAACCCATATTTTCTTTCCTTTAATATTTAATTTTTATTATTAATTTTGCATTCAAAGATTTATGTCCCTTTTGATTACATTTAAACAAGTAATATTACTTTGGTTAGCTTTTACAAAAATATTTTTAATGATTTTTGTTTCTTAAATGTGTTATACCCTAAACCTGCTTTGTCAAAAACTGCTTTTTGACTATCTAAAATCATATTTAGTTTAGTTGAGCTTAGAGTAAATTTATCAACAATGTCTTTATACTTTTTAACATCTTTCTTAGAAAATCATTTTCATTAGAGATTGATTCTTTTTCTTTAATTAGATTTTCATTTTCAGATTTAATTTCTTATAATCATTCTTTTCATTAAGAAAGTTTCCATTTTTCTTTAAATCTTTAACTACAAGATTTAATTCATTTTTCTCATTAATTAAATTTAAGTTTTCAGTTTTCAAAATTTGTGTTTCTTTTTCAAAGTTTGAAATCAATCATCAATTCATTAAAGCTTCAAACATTTCATCAAATGTAAATTCATCATCGGGGGTTTCGGAACTTACCTCTTCGTTGTCGTCCGCCATGAAGCATACGTTTGCGACTTCCTTTTGTTCTTCTTCTTCGGAAGAAGATTCCTCGCTGTCACTCCAAGTTGCCATATAAGCCTTCTTCTTCTTTTTGTAGGCTTTCTTCAAAGGACATTCATTTCTAAAGTGCCCCGGTTTATTACATTCATAACAGTCAAGGGGTCTTTCTCTTTTTCCTTGTCCTTGTCCTTATCTTATCCTTTTCTCCTTCCCACTTAGCTCCAAATTTTTTCTTGTGGAAGGGTTTCTTTTTCCTCATAAATCTCTTAAATTTCTTTGCAAGAGAGCAGTCTCATCATCATCATCATCATCATCACTGCTGCTCTCTTCTTCTTTTGCAGCTTTGAGGGCAATACTTTCTTTTTCTTTGACTCCTCCTCAACATGCTGCCTCATAGTCAGCTCATGGGTCATAAGGGATCCTAGAAGCTCCTCTAAGGGTAAAGTGTTGAGGTCCTTAGCTTCTTGGATTGCAGTCATTTTTGCTTCCCATGATCTTGGTAGTGACCTAAGAATTTTTCGAACAAGTTCAGAGTTAGTATATGTCTTACCAAGACTTTTCAAACCATTTACAATATCAGTGAATCTAGTGTACATGCATGCAATGGTTTCAGATTGTTCCATGCTAAATAATTCATATTTATGAACAAGAATATTTATTTTGATTCTTTTACTTGATTGGTACCCTCATGGGTAACCTCTAATCTATCCCAAATCTCCTTTGCGGAATTACATGTGGAGATTCTATTGAATTCATTAGCATCTAAGGAGCAATATAAAACATTCATGGCTTTAGCATTTAGCTGTGCCAT
>UESW01004958.1:0-46250 GCA_900491605.1 Calamus simplicifolius | reverse complement strand
TGTGGATACATCTTAAGTTGTTTGGTTCTTATGACCATGGCTCAAGTTCGGTCTAGGAGAGGTTTGGTCCATCAATTGGGCTCTAGCATAGTTCAAGTGCAACTGAGATGGGCTGCCATGTCAAAATAGAGGATTAAGAATGGCCCAAGAAAATTAAAGAAAAAGAAAAATTGCAAATTTGATGCCGCCACGTCTACTCCATAACTTTTTAACTAGTTCATGGAGGTAGTTTTCAAAGATCTCTACCTTCTCTTTAATATATTTGCATTTGTTACAAAATACTATACAAAGTTGGTGCAAACACAACGATCACCCAATCTCCAAGATCACTCCAAAAGATTCATTTTATCAAAGTGCTCACTTCAACCATACCTTTTTTTATAAAACAACAAAAATTTAATGATAATAGGATTAAGCTACATAGCTCGGTAAGAAACAGAACTCTTTAATGAAAAATTATGAAATATTAAAAATAAAATAAATTAATTAAATTATCATTTAAAAATTAAAGGTTTACTAAAACGTTGCTGCACTGTAAACAAAAGAGCTAGTGTAACACTAGGCCACTTATATCCTTTTAGATATTTAGATAAGACCACTTAATATTTTTTATGCTAATAAAAATGAGATCACTTGTAGCTCTCAAGATTTGCTCACACTGCTTGAAAGGTACACTTATCTATAATCTTAACGGATGCTTCCTCCTCCATATTCAAAGTAAAGGCAAAAAGAAACCATATTGCTTGGCATTCAATTTTTCAAAAAAAAATTCACTTGTATGCCACCAATCCTAATATGAAGATGATTTCAAGATGCAACACATGAACATAGGTTTAGGAATACCAAATTGAACTAGAATGGCTTTAAAGTTTTAAGAGTAGAAATTAAGATATAATTTAGTGCAATATAAGGTATAAAACTTAGAAAGAAAAAGAAAAAAAAAAAGAAAAGGAAAAGAGCTTCAGGAGCGGGGCAACATGTTTTAGATCACAACTAGGGCAAAATTGGGTTGGCCCACTTTTCTACCCGTGTGACTAAAATTTTTTTGGACTTCCAACCTGTGGCCTAGACCCCATTATAAATTTGACAAGGAAAAGTCTTTCTACACCACCTGCGGTGCAGGATGGCCTGCATTATGCACAGTAATTTGCCCGCGCATAAGCCTATGCATTTGCGATGCGAGATCCACAAGAGGGCCTCCTAGTGCTGTAGAGCCTGGTGTGGTACTCCAAAGCTTAAATCCTAGGGTGAAGGTTTGTAGGCTCCACAGGGTTAAGGCCCAGGTTGTTGGGTCTTGAGGGGGCTAGTCTATCATTGGGCTGGGTTTGGGCCCAAGGTGTGGGTTGGTCCAAGGAGTTTTTTAGGGTTTATTATCCATATAATAAGGCACCGGTTCATGTGTGGTGCTGGTTTTATTTTGGTGGCCGTCATGGGGACGGGTTATATATAGTCATGTAACGATGATGATTATAGATGAATGAAAGAAACCCTTTTCTCCCTAGAATAAGCTATCCCTTCTCTTCCTCCTCCTCTCTTTCTCACATATAGATGCCCTAGGTTTCTAGGGTTTTATTGCTGCCATCTCTGCCCTAGCCATCTTCTTGGAGCCGCCTCTCTCAAGAAGGAGAAGGAAGAAACCCTAGCAGTACCTTCTCTTGGGCAGCGTCTCTTGATTTTCTGGATCAGATCTGAAGGTTCACGTGAGGAAGAAGAGAGGCCACGACCCTCTCTTACAATCTTGGGGCGCAAGAAACCAAGGAAAATCCTAGTTGCTAATCAATCTGGGAAGATTACCAAGATCAAGATCCAAAATTCTGCTGCAGAAATTTCAGCAGGGATATCATCTCGCTTCCGCATCTCCACACGACTTGGGGCTGGTCGAATGCGTGCTATGCTCCAAGGTTAGAAAGAGGACGATCCACTCTTCATTTGGTATCAGAGCCTCGGTGATTTGGTGGAGAAAAGATTGGATCTTGGGCGTTTCTTGGTAAGATATCAAACCAGAAATTTCTGCAGCAAGTTTAATTTTCTGTTTTTGTTGTGTGCATTGTTTCTTGGTTGGATATGGCATCTAGTAGCTTTAAATTCGATTTTGAAAAGTATGATGGCAAGGGAAACTTCACCCTATGGCAGCAAAGGGTGAAGGATTTATTGGTACAGCAAAGGATTTATAAGGTCTTGGTGAAACAAAGACCGGATAATGTAAGTCGTGAGGATTGGGAGGAGTTAGAGGAGATTGCATTTAGCACAATCAGGATGTGCTTGGCTGATCAAGTCTTGCCGGAGATTTGCACGCAGACCACGGCAAGGGGGCTCTGGGAAACTTTAGAGAACACTTACATGGGAAAGAGCATGACAAACAAGTTGTGGTTGAAGAAACAGTTGTACAGCTTGAGAATGCCTGAGGGAGGAGATCTTGTGGCCCATATTCAGAAATTCAATCAAGTGTGCTCAGAGGTGATGAGCCTTGATGTGAAAATTGATGAAGAAGACAAGACCCTCATCTTGTTGTGTTCGCTACCCAGTTCCTATGATGGTCTGATTACAACCTTGGTGTATGGGAAGGAGACCCTGAATTATGAAGAGGTTGTGGGGGTGCTGAGATCAAACCAGCAAAGAGAAAAGATTCGCATGGGAAACTCTAACACAGAGGTACTTGCTGTGAATGAGAGGCAAGGAAGACCCTGGGAAAAGGTTAGAGGCAAGTCCAAAGGCAGATCTAAGTCTCGGGGCAAGCAGAAAGCATGGAAGTGTTACAAGTGTCATCAGATTGGTCACCTGAAGAGAAATTGCCCACTTCTGAAGAATGAGAAGGGGAAGGGCATTTCCAAGGGAGGTTCAACCAGCAATGGTGGTGCAAATTCATCTGAAGACAGTGAAGATGATGTACTGGTAGTTTCAGATGGGACCAAGAAGTGTGATAGTTGTTGGACACTTGACTCAGCATGTTCTCACCATTATACTTCGCATAGGGAGTGGTTTGCAACTTATGAAGAATCTGATGGAGGGAGTGTATGCCTTGGTGATAATCATCCTTGTAAGGTTGCTGGAGTTGGAAGCATAAGGGTGAGGATGTATGATGGGGTTATAAGGACTTTAACCAATGTCAAACATGTCCCGGAGTTGAAGAAGAATCTAATTTCTTTGGGCTACCTGGAGAAGCATGGGTATGCTTTTGGAAGCCAGCCGGGGAGTGGATGTTTGAGGATAACCAAGGGTGCATTAGTGGTGATGAAAGGGAGAAGGTTGGAAAATAATCTCTATCAGATGGAAGGCTCAGTGGCCATAGATGGTGCAGAGGTGCTAGCAGCGGCACAGGAGGAACAGTTGGTCTATAAACTGTGGCACTATCGAATGGGACACATGAGTGATAAAGGGCTTATAGAACTCAGCAAAAGAGGTCTGATTCCAGTACTTAAGAAGGAGGACAATGACATCTGTGAGCCCTGTATTTATGGCAAACAACATAGGGTGAGATTTGCCAGCAGTTCCAAGCAGAGTGAAGGTATTCTGGAACTAGTTCACTCAGATGTATGGGGACCGGCCCCTGTGTCAGCCAGAGGTGGGGCTAAGTATTTTTTGACCTTCATTGATGACTACTCCAGGAAGGTATGGGTATATCTGATAAGAGAAAAATCAGAGGTATTTGCCCGGTTTAAAGCTTGGAGAGTTGGTGTTGAAAAGGAGACAGGAAAACCAGTGAAGTGTTTGAGATCTGACAATGGAGGGGAGTATACAAGCAATGAATTCAGAAGCTACTGTGAGGAAAATGGGATCCAACGCCATTACACAGTAGGAGTTTGAGGCTGCAGGCATCACTGCCCAAGGTCTTTTGGGGTGATGCAATTATGTTCTCTGGTTTTCTTGTTAACAGGTCCCCTAATAGAAAACTTGATGGAGGCATTCCAGAGGAGATCTGGAGTGGGAAGAAGGTGGAGCTTGGACACCTAAGGATTTTTGGTTGCCCAGCCTATGCACATGTGGAGGCAACTGAAAGGAGCAAGCTGGACCCAAAATCACAAAGGCTGATCTTCATCGGGTATCCACAGGGAGTTAAAGGCTATTTGCTATGGAGTTCAGATTCACAGAAGTGTATCATCAGTAGAGACATTATTTTTGATGAGAAGAGCATCTTGAAGAGGTCAGAGATTGCAGATGGAGCTGAAAAGGCTGAACAGGACAGCAGTGGACAGCATTGGCTGACAGGTGATGTACCTTCTACTTCTACTTCAAAACATGCTTCTTTTGAGGTGGAGTTTGGTATGAATGTTCCAATACATGTAAAGGATCAGCCAGAAGAGCCATCAATCCAAAAGGAGGTGCAGGTGGAGTCACACACTTCAGCTTTGAGAGATGATCAAAGGGGTGTGGCACTACACAAGGCAAAGCGTACCATCATCAAACCTGCTCGGTATCGCATTGATGACATGATTTCCTATGCTCTAATCACTGCAAATGAAGATCCAGAGACCTTCCAAGAAGCCATGGAAAGTTCAGAAAGAGACTCATGGATGCAGGCCATGATGGAGGAGATGGAGTCCCTGGAAAAGAACAAGACATGGCAGCTAGTGGATCTACCTAGAGATGCTCGGGCCATTGGTTCAAAATGGGTGTTCACAAAGAAGGAGGCACCTTCAGAGCAAGGTGGAGTCAGATACAAAGCAAGGCTTGTTGCTAAGGGGTTCTCACAGAGAGAGGGAGTGGACTACACAGAGGTATTCTCTCCAGTGGTACGTCATGCTTCAATTCGTGTGTTGTTATCTCTCGTAGCACAACATGGTATGGAGTTGCAGCAGATGGACGTGAAGACGGCTTTCTTACATGGGAGTCTAGAGGAGAGGATATACATGAAGCAACCAGAGGGTTTCAAGGAATCTGGATTGGAAGAAAAAGTGTGTCTACTAAAGAAATCGCTCTATGGTTTGAAGCAGTCACCCCGTCAGTGGTACAAAAGGTTTGACACTTTTATTTTGGGCCTTGGATTTTCTAGATGTGAACATGATACTTGTGTCTATGTGAAAGATGTGGATGAGGATGATGCACTGTATCTCCTTCTGTATGTGGATGATATGCTCATTGCCAGCAGGAGTGTTGAAGCAGTGAATGGACTGAAATATGCATTATCAACAGAATTTGAAATGAAGGATTTGGGGTCAGCTAGGAAGATACTTGGGATGGAAATTTACAGAGATAGGACCAAGGGAATTCTACACTTGTCATTGGGTGGATATATTCACAAGGTGTTGGAGAGGTTTGGGATGGATAAGGCCAAACCAGTTGGAACACCTTTGGCTAGTCACATGTCTCTTTCTAAGTTACAGAACCCCCAGACAGATGAAGAGAAAGAGTACATGGAGAGAGTTCCATATGCCAGTGCCGTGGGCAGCATTATGTATGCTATGGTGTGTTGCAGGCCTGACATAGCATATGCAGTGAGCCAGGTGAGCAGATTCATGGCGAACCCAGGGAAGGAGCACTGGAAGGCACTCAAGTGGATTTTGAGGTACCTTCAGGGAACTCGTGGACTTGGTCTAATTTTTGGGCAGCAAGATGGATCTAAGGAGAAATCTAATATCCCAAGTAAGTCATTAGGTCCATTGGAAGGATTTGTGGATGCAAATTTTGCAGGTGATCTGGATACAAGAAGGTCTACCACAGGGTATGTGTTCAGCATGTATGGTGGATTAATTTCTTGGAGATCAACCCTTCAACCTATTACAGCTTTGTCTACAACAGAAGCTGAGTATATAGGGATTACAGAGGCTGCCAAGGAGGCTCTTTGGTTGAAGAGACTCATCATGGAAATGGGGGTGAAGCAGGGTACAGTATTGTTACACAGTGATAGTCAGAGTGCCCTGCAGTTGGCTCAGAACCCAATCTATCATGCACGCACAAAGCATATAGATGTGAGGTATCACAGGATCAGAGAATTGGTGGAAGAAGGTGAAGTGGAGCTGGTAAAAGTTCATACAAAGAAGAACCAGGCAGATGCACTTACGAAGACTCTTCCACGGGATAGCTTTCTCTCATGTGTGACACTGATGGGTCTGAGGGAATGTGCAGATTTTTCAGCAGCTTTGAAGCACCAAGGTGGAGATTGTAGAGCCTGGTGTGGTACTCCAAAGCTTAAATCCTAGGGTGGAGGTTTGTAGGCTCCACAGGGTTAAGGCCCAGGTTGTTGGGTCTTGAGGGGGCTAGTCTATCATTGGGCTGGGTTTGGGCCCAAGTGTGGGTTGGTCCAAGGGAGTTTTTTAGGGTTTATTATCCATATAATAAGGCACCGGTTCATGTGTGGTGCTGGTTTTATTTTGGTGGCCGTCATGGGGACGGGTTATATATAGTCATGTAACGATGATGATTATAGATGAATGAAAGAAACCCTTTTCTCCCTAGAATAAGCTATCCCTTCTCTTCCTCCTCCTCTCTTTCTCACATATAGATGCCCTAGGTTTCTAGGGTTTTATTGCTGCCATCTCTGCCCTAGCCATCTTCTTGGAGCCGCCTCTCTCAAAGAAGGAGAAGGAAGAAACCCTAGCAGCACCTTCTTCTTGGGCACGTCTCTTGATTTTCTGGATCAGATCTGAAGGTTCACGTGAGGAAGAAGAGAGGCCACGACCCTCTCTTACAATCTTGGGGCGCAAGAAACCAAGGAAAATCCTAGTTGCTAATCAATCTGGAAGATTACCAAGATCAAGATCCAAAATTCTGCTGCAGAAATTTCAGCAGGGATATCATCTCGCTTCCGCATCTCCACACGACTTGGGGCTGGTCGAATGCGTGCTATGCTCCAAGGTTAGAAAGAGGACGATCCACTCTTCAGGTGCGGGCTCATGCGCGGATGAATTTCTGCACGCGGTGTAGAAAGACTTTTTCATTTAACAAATCCTATTCAAAGCCTGAAACCTGAGCTGAACCTAAGTCCTAATTTGGTCCCCACCCAAATAAGTTCATTTAGGTCCAATGGCTGAAAAATTTCTTGGGTTTGGACAGAATGATCAACCCATACCCCCCCAAAAAAAAATCTTGGCAAAAGATTCTAATAATGAAAGCAAAATAACTTTATTAGAAGATCAACATAGCTATAGTTAGTATGTCAATTTTAAAGAAGATTGTTGATATATCAACTACACATTTTTCTTTTTCTTTTTCCTTTTTTTTCAGAGAATTCCGGCTATGATCTGCTTGGGTTCCAGGATTAAGCTTTGGGCTAGAAGACAAGATTGGCCTTTGAGCTTAGGCCTGGGCCAAGCCAGGACCAATAACCTGAGCTCAGCTCAAAATTTATTTTGGACTTTATTTTAGGCCCAAGTCCAACTTGCGAGCCCCTAACCATTGTGTTTACTGTTTAAATATGAACTATTTGTTTCGACTCGGTATATATGAGCAGAATTCCAAACTTAATGCTAATGTAGGAGCTATTTCTAGCATTTAAAATTTCAAAAGAAACTCAATAAGCTTTGAAAAATAAAAAGTATTTCAAAATTTTAGAACAATACTTAAGCTGAAAAGGTTTCACATATTTAGTCCATCTACAAAATTTGAGATGATGAAAGTGGCTGCACTCTTAGATTTTGTAAAGAATAGCTAAACTCAATATTTCAAAAGAATGCATAGATGTGATATTAACTCCTACAAATACCATTTAATTTAATTTAACGTCAAACCTTTGTCTTCAAAAAAATACAAGAGTTGTTAAGTCTTTAATTAAAAAAATAAAAGCTAATTACAATATCTAAAATGTTTTACCTAAATTTCTCTTTTCTTTTTTTTCTTTTTTTCCCCTAACATTTCTAGTGGATCCCATTTTTCAGCAAGAAGATCTGAAGATGGATCTTGTGATGTTGATAATTTCCTATTCACACAGGTTATGAAATATTTCTTGTTTGATTTAGTTCAACATGCATGATTTGAAGGAAATGGTGATGGAGAACTATATAAAAAAGAAAAAAATTAATATTATGAGTCATCATATTAACAAAAAAAATTATAATCATCTTTTTCATTTTTTTTTGGTTAACTGTCTTTCAAATTCTTCAAAAAATATGCATCAATACATGGCTAAAATTTAAATAGCAATGTCACCAAAAAAAAAAAAAAAGCCAAATAGCAAGAGAGGAAAGAAAAAAAAAAAAAATACTATTAGGTAATCCAAGATCAGTGCTACCCTACAATGCTTCCATGTTTATATACTCAGAGACTTAGAAATATTGCATGTCTTTAGCAATGTGCTAAGTCCCAGTAAATTATTTAGTCTATTGGGATCAACTAACAACAAACTAGGATTGTAGGTCCTTCATATCACTAGCAATAGTTATATCATTTGATCCAAATTCACCAGTCAGATAAAGAAGGATAACAAGAGAGAAAGAGAGAAAAAAGCAATGCGATAATAACACTCTTTGGTTGAGATCAAATGTCCTCTAAGAATTGTCTTACCATTTGCTTTAAACTATTCACAAACCAAATCAAGGAATCAAGTCTTGCATTTTCCTCTCATAATAAAATTTAAATCATGTGAATATATGGTTAGTCCATATGCCTTTTCTCACATTAAGATATTAATTATGAAATTTGATTCATCGAATAGCCCTTTTAGTCTTCTTCCGGTCCCTCAAATTAAAATCTAATTTTTCAAAGGATTTATTTAGTCTAAAACTTCATCTCCTTAACCACGAGTTAGGTCTTGAATGATCTTCTCATAATAGAAATCAGATTATGGGGTTGTATGTTCTTCTCTAACAATAAAATTTATATACTTTATGTTAAACATGATTCATTGTATAGTCTATTCAGTTTTTATCTGATTTTTTTAAATTAAAATCTAAACTTCAACGGTTATATTAATCTAAATCCTCTCTGATAGTGAAATATTTACCAAAGATTTCAAAGTCTTGTGACAATACTTCTGCTTGATGTACCAAAAACAATCGAAAGATTGAGATGTTTATTCATTTTTTGGACATCCTCTTTGGTTGCTTTAAATATTTTTAAGGAGAATCATATAGAAGCTGTTTTTTTAATCATACCACTACCAATAATTTTGTTTTCCCACAAGCTTGGCACTTTTCCTGGCCAATCCAGGAAATAGTGAAATTGTTACTTGATCACAAAAATAGCCAGAATGCTGTAGTCCTTCCCATGGTTGGCATAGGCGGTCTGTGTTGGGGTTTAGAACTTGATGAATAGCAACGGGATCAACATCACTGGAGAAGTACAATGGGCTTTTACCCTTTGTTGCCAATGATCAGATTGGTGTAGCAATAAATTGCCTCAAGATGGAGAAGATGATGAGAGAAATTTTTTGAAAAAAAAAAAGAATTTGTGTTATTCCATCCAAACTTAGAAACCAGGGTTTAAATACATCCACCAAGTGGGCCAGGCCCAGACTCAACAAAAACTTCCATGGACTAACCCAATGAGATTAAACTAATCCCGAAGCCCATGTACAACCATAACTTGATTTAATCTCAACCTTTGGACCCACACCCAGTCCAATACAAATTAGCCCAACCTGGGCCTTGATAGCACCACACCAGGCCCAACAATCTTCACCTTGGTGTTTTCAAGGCCTCAGCACGTCCGCTGTGTCCATCAGCTGCAATACCAACAAAAGTTATCCTATGAAAAAACCTTGGTCAGTACCTCTGCTAGATTCTTCTTGATGTATACCTTCATCAGCTTCACTCTACCTTATTTCATCAGCTCTATGTAATCGATGCCTTCCTTCTGAGAGTATCCCTTGGCCACTAGTCCTACCTTGTTTCTGATACCCCTTGCTTCAAAGGCCCTTTCTTGCGCTGATAAATCCATTTGCAACCAATGAGTTTTTTTCTTTGTGGCAACTGACCAACTGCCATGTGCTAGTCCTGTGGAGAGACTGCATCTCCTCTGCCATAGCCTGTATCTTCTGTCATAGCTTGGACCCACCTATCTCTGTCCTTGGCTGTCCTTGCTCTTTACAGCCGTTTCATAGGTGTAAAGGTCTCCATTCAATGTCACCAGGGCATATGACATCAAATTCTCAAAGCCGTATCGAACTGATGGTCGTACGTTCCTCCTAGGCCTGTGCGATGCGATCCCAGTATTAGTCCCCTGCCCAGCTACTTCTTGTTGAGTCCTCTATCCAGCTGCATCCTACTAAACTTTCTGACTTTTGACTGTTGGGAATTGTATCCTAAAGCCAATCATTTGATGATTGTGCTAATAAATTGTATATAAATTGATATATTAATAAAAGTTATTTGGCAGTTTATTCATTAAGAACATCTTCTTAAAACTCCTAATGGTAATGAAGTCCTCAGGATCTTCCTTCACGATAAAGGAGGATTTATCTTTGAAGGTCCTTAAAAGAGTTCGCGACCAAATGATATACTATGACAGGGCCATAGTACTATCAATTATAGGACATTGTATATCAGATTTGTTGGTTGTCCTCTTAACCAAGGAGTGTAGAGACACTGGTATGACATACAGGTGAAAGTGTAGGAGTATATTTCACCGAACGTGACTCATTTCTGGATACTCTACTGTCAAGAGTTAATCCGAGAAGATATAGATATAAGTATCCTTCAGACCTGAAGATCACAACCAGTGGCTTACAAGCAACTCATTGTACTTAGGTGCCGGACCACCTGGATTTCTAATCCAGCTACGAAAGGTTACTGGGTGCAGTCAAGTACTTGTGGTAGTCAGTTATGGATCAAGATGGAATTTGACCTATCCCGTTAAAAGGAGAAATGCTTGTGTTTCAATTTAGCAAGACCTTGGCCAAGGCACTTCATGTGAAAGTCACATGATCACTAAAATTGAAATCACTTTATGGATTTGCTATTTAGAGTTGATAGGCTCTTAAGCCATCATTAGCATTTGTGGTCAAGAGGATGAATTATACGGTAACTGTTTCTTAGGGTTCTTGAAGTTTGCTCGGCAACTCTTCGACCTATCTGGACGTCGGGTTCCATTGCTAGATGGGCACATCGATTAGTATAGAAAGTTGTTTCTATGCTACCGGCTTAGGTTCGAACCTAGAGAGTCACACGCATAGAAGTTTCCTAGGATGATCTATTTGCTGATCAACGATTGAGAATCGTATATGATTTAATTAATCAATTTGATTGATTGAATTATCTCAATTGGGTTAAGTACAAGTGAATAAGATTCAATTTGGTTTAAGTATATTAGAAGGACTAGTCAATTTCAAATATTGATTTGAAATTAGACTTGATTTGGATTTAAATAGATTCAGGACTAGCCAAATTTGATTTGGGCTAGGACCATGATCTATGTGGGTTCAGTCCAATAAATTCAGATCAGATTAAACCATAACCTGAACCCAAACCTCTCGCATAAGATCTCACATGATGAGAAGGCTGAAATCTCATCTCATGAGAGATTAAATTCTCATATAGAATTTAATGCCTGACATTAATCTTCTCCGTTGGAATTCTAAGTGTTAGAATTCATGTACCTCTCGGAATTAGCCAAACATTGCGACTCTTTGGTTTTCACCAAACGTCGGAATTAACCAAACGCCGCGCCTCTTTGGTTTTCACCGAACTTCGGAATTAACCAAACGCCACGCCTCTTTGGTTCGGTGTCTCTTTGCTTTTTACCGAACGGCGGAATTCTAAATATTAGAATTCAATGGGCTGGCTAAAATGAGACTATAAATAGAGGACATTCCTCACCAGATTACACAGAATAACAACACACGATATGTCGCGGATTGACATTCTAAAAGGTTAGAATAGAAAATCCTGGTGATTCTGGTGTTAGCGGAAGCGTGGTGGATCTTGGAGGAAGATTCAAGTGGGAGGATTCAAGATCAGCAAAGTTATTTTTCGCGAGCTAGCACTCCTGGAAATCCGATCATTCAGGGCTTCGCGTGGACGATACTAGAGGCCGGGCGATTGAACGGCTGCAGAGCATAAAAGGATTTACCAACTGCCCTTAAGGTAAGTGATATGATCCCTGGATCTTAAGGCATGATTCAAGGCAAGAAGTACAACTTCTTACCTTGAGGATCAAGATATGATCTTTATGATTTTATTTATATGCATATTTTAGATCAAGCGATCCTATATATAAGGCAAAGATATGATCTTGATGCATATTAGATAGATTAATATGTAATCTTTTAGTTTCCGCATTGATAACAGTTATCAAATTTTAAAATATGTATGCCTCAGAGTTTATTTCTCCCTACACTGACCCCTCTATCAGTTCTCTCCATTTAATTTCAAATCCTCCTGGTCCACTAGCAAATGGCATAATTGTGTAGAAGGTCATCTGACTAGTGTTGCTTTGTTCCACCTCCTGTCATCCCTGCTGTGCATCTATACCATCCCTGCTCTGGAGGATCGAGTTTTCATCGACGATTCACATCCCTGCTAATGACAACCTTCTTCTCCAAGGGGTCCACAGCCGATATGCCTTGATTCCACGTGGATAGCTCAAGAACACCATCTTTAACCTAGCATCCAACTTACTCCACTTTCCAGCACCAACATGCATATACACCATGCATCCAAACATCCTTAGATGGTTGAGGCTTGTCTTTCCTCCAGACCATATCTCCTTTGGAATGCCTCCATCCAACCTGGTGTACGGTGATTGATTGACCAAGTAGTTGGCTACATCTATTGCATCAACCCAGAACATCTTTGGAAGCCATGTTTGTAGCCTCAAGCACCTTGCTTTTTTCAACAATATTCCGTTCATCCTCTTAGCCATCCCTTTCTATTGAGAAGTTTTCATTACTGAGAAGTGTCTTTTGATGCTCTACTCCTTATAAAATCTTTGAAACTCTCTGTTGGTATATTCCCTGCCATTGTCTGACCTTAGACATTTCACACTCCTACTCCTCTCCTTCTCCACTTTAGCCTTTCAGATTTTGAACTTGATGAAGACCTTCGATTTCTCCTTCATATAGTAGACCTATAGCTTCCTTGAGAAATCATCTATCAGGGTCAAGAAGTATCTGGCTCCATTCCTTGCAAAAATCGGGGCTGATCCCCAGACATCCATGTGTACTAGCTTTAGGGGTTCTGCACTCCTAGCTGTGCTAATCAGAACTGCACTCTTCTCTGCTTTCTCATCTGACATGGCTTATATATCTTCATATCTCCACCACTCAGGTCTGAAAATAGTCCTTTGTTTCTTAGTTCTTTCATCCCCCTATCTTCCATGTGGCTCAGATAGTAATGCCACATCCTGTACACATCCCGAGTATCTTATTCCGTAGCTGCTGTCTTAGATTTTTCGGTCACCACAAAGCCCTCCAACCTATATAGGTTGTTCTCCAGTCTTCTCTCCCTCATCACCACCATAGCTTCATTGGAGATGTTCAAAACTTCACTCATGGCATGATTGTTGAAGCTATATCCAATTTGCTATAGGTATTCCAGTAACACCAGATATTTCTTGAGTTCTTGGATATGTTTCATGCTTATAAGAGTACGCACCATGCCATCAAACCTCCTCACCCTCACTGTGCCAATCTCTGCCACCTTACAAAGGTGATCATCTCCAAGAGGCACACACCCCTCATCAACCTCTGTGTAAGTGCTGAACCACGATCTGTTGGGAGTGTAGTGATGAGAACAAGCTGAATCCAAGGTTTACATCTCTATGTTGTGCTTGTGACCATCTGATACCACAAAGAGATCATCCTTCACCTCCTGGCCTGCAACTGTACTCACAGATTTAGATCCTCCATTTTTTTCTTCTGATTTTTTCTCTTAGGATAATCCCTCTTAAAATATCCTATCTCACAACACTTGTAGCACTTAGCCTTTCTGGACTTTAACCATCCCTTAGGATTACTCTTGTCCCTGACTTTGCCTGACCCTTCCCCAACTGATAGACCCTTCTGGAAAATAGCTTTCTTGATCATTTTCTCCCTCTGCTCATTCGTTCGAAGCATCGAGATAATATCTTCATAGAACAATGTCTTCTTCCCATAGAGTAGCATCATGATTAATGAGTCATGTGATGTGGGCAGTGAACACAATAGCAAAAGTGCTTTATCTTTCTCCTCCATCTTGATCCCAACATTCAGCAATTCATTGCTCATCTGGTCAAATACCTGGATGTGGCCCAACACATCTCCATCTTCTAACATTCAAAGGCTATAGAGGCACTTTTTTAATATCAACTTATTGCACATATTCTTCCCCATATAGAGGGCTTGCAACTTTGACCAGAGTCCCTTCGAGGTCTTTTCCTTCAGCACTGAATAAATGGCTAAATCTTTCAAATATCCTCTAATCACTAAACATGCTTTCTTCTCCAACGACATCCACTGCTTATCTGTCATTCCATCTGGCCTTTCCTTCAAAGTCAGTTCTAAATCCTGCTACACAAGAAGGTTCTCTACCCAGACTTTCCATATAAAGAAACTTTTTTTCCATCAAACTTTTTAAAATCTAATTTTATGCTACTATCCATGGTTAGATCTCAATCAAAAATAGCACAAAATATTCTAAAAAATAGAGAGTACCCTGATGAGACCTTGCTGAAATTTTTTAGCCCTTGAAGATCTTCAAATAACTTCTTTCTGAGTCTGGCTCTGATACCAACTATTGGGGTTTAGAACTTAATGAACAGCAATGGGATCAACCTCGCTGGAGAAGTACCCTAGGCTTTTACCCTTTGTTGCCAATGATCAGATTGGTGTAGCGATAAATTGCCTCAAGATGGAGAAGATGATGAAAGAAATTTTTTGAAAGAAAAGAATCTATGTTATTCCATCCAAATCCTAAAAATCAGGATTTAAATACATCCACCAAGTGGACCAGGCCCAGACTCAACAAAAACTCTCATGGACTAACCCAATGGGATTAAACTAATCTCCAAGTCCATGTACACCCGTAATTTGATTTAATCTCAACACTTGAACCCACACTCAACCTAATACAAATTAGCCCAACCTGAGCCTTGATAGCACCGCACCAGGTCCAACAGTCTAGGCAAGACCACACTAGCCCAATTGATTTATAAAGACAAGAGGGTGGAGAAGCATTTTCCAGTCGCTCATATGGGTCTGTGTGCAGATGAGTTTGAAGCTGTAAAACTTGCTAAAGCAATAATAACTTCAGCTACAAAGAACGACTATGCCGAAACAACCATGGAGTTGTTACAACACCGCTTTCGAGAACTTTTAAGTGGAAAAAGGTATTTTCTTGTATTAGATTATGTTTACAAGAATGATTGGCAAAAGTGGAATGGATTGAAAACCTTGCTCGAAATAGGTAAAGAAGGGAGTAAGATTATTGTGACTTCAAGAAGTGAGGAAATAGCATCCATAATGTGCACACTCACCCCTCATTACCCAAAGAATTTGAACCATTACCGAAAGCTTTTGAATGAGAATGATTCTTGGACACTGTTTAAGAAGAGAGCAATTGAAGAGGGATTAGAAGAACCACAAAATCTGATAAGCATTGGCAAGGTTATTGTCAAGAAATGTGGTGGGCTGCCTGTAATGCCTCAAATCCACCTGTCGGTTCAATTAATTCGTTAGTAAGCCAAAACTGCATGGCTCAAAAATTTGAATGGAAGTTAATTGAGAAGCCTGCAAATATTAACAAAATATATTGTGGGCAATGAGAATGGAAGGCATATAGACGAGTCGAATGGTTTAAATCTTAGTGGTCGACTAGAGCTCTATAATCTAAAGAACATGAGGGATGCAACAGATGCTAAAGAAGCACATCTTAATTCCAAACACAACCATTGCTCATTAATGTTATGCTGGGATATGGTTCACTGGAATCATAGTTATTGTCATGAGAAAGATGTTACACTAGTAGAAAATGCTGAAAAGGTGTTGGAGGGCCTTAGGCCCATGTTGGCTTAAAGTTACTTACAATTCTTTGCTATGTTATTAAATAGTAAAGCATGTTACTCTATCTTTATCAACTCTTTTATTTCTCATAGTGGATATTCCTTGATCAACTTTTCTCCTTGTACAAAGTTGATGTCATTTCAAATCATACATACATCGTAAAATAGCGCAAGTAAATCCCTATTCCTTTCACAAATATAAGTACCTTTAGAGAAACTAAGATAGAGAGTAAATTTAAATACATTTAATAAATATGACATCTACAAAAATAAAACTTTATAGAGTCTAAATTACCTCGAGGAATTCAAAATGACCATGCATTATAGCTTCTTTATTTTTTATTCTTGGGCTATCATTCATTTTTGAAACATCTTCCATGATATCATCCCTCGAAATTGAAACCTATCTTGGATGGATATGGTCAAGAAAATCAGCAAACTATACCTTCTATTTCTTAATTAAATTTGGATGGGTAACATATCGAGCCATTCAATTTCTTTTATAATACTTTACGGTCTTCATCATTGTCTTTAGTACATTCCAATCCTTGCCAAACAAAAAGAGGTTCCGCTTTTTTTTGGGCAAATACAATTTCATAATAACCTATTGTGAAAATAAAAATGATGTAGATTTTACAAAGTTCTAAAGATTTTTTTATTTCCACATAAATGTTTATGTGCTATACCTCACAAATGCCACATTTATGTGCTATACCTCACCAATGCCCTATCCATGTTGCATCTCATACTCCTCCCTAATGTTAAATGCTTCTTCATCCAGTAGGCCATGAGTGAAAATGTACGAGATACCAAAATTATTTCAGAAATGCAAAATCAAACATGCTCGCTGTACCAAAGCTGCACCAAAGAAAGAATTATTCCTTCTATGGGATAAAAAATTAATGATAGCCAAAATATAGATAGTTGGATTCAGATCAAAACCTAAACAAATATAAGACACTCTTGAATATGTTTTGCTTTTCTGGCTTTCACTTTCTCCACACTTGAAAATAAAAAATCCAATGCAAATTTTTCTATCATTATACTGCAACATTTTGTTGTGAGCTATTAGATTACAAGTTTACATTGGGGACCAAGTCGATGTCTAGTCGAGTAAACAAATCCTTCATTCATGATGAGGCTTCTTTTTCTTCTTTGTTATTAAGCTTCTGCTCATGCCTAACAATCTAGTAATAAAAGAGTTTGCAATACTATTATTAATCTTTCTATCCTTACTATAGTAGCATTGATGCAAAAATATAACAATCTATCCATGTTGTTATAAGAGAATGGGACTTTTTGTTTTATGCTTTGTTGATGCATTTTTTTGCCTGGTGCAAACAGATTGATAGATTTCAAGGTTTTTTTGCAAAATAAAACCTATGTGATATGAATGATCTAGTCCAAAATTTAGAACTTCTTCTTGCACTGGGTTGGTGGTGAGTTTGTTGGCTCAAATAAATTATTTGGCAAAACTTTTATCGCATGAATCTCTTTCCTCTCAAAGGGGTACTTGAAATTCTCCATAGTCTAAATTGGTTTTATTTAAAAGATTTTATTAAATTTTCATAAAAATAGAGTATTTAAAATATTTGAGAAATCACTACTTTCTTGCAGCGAATCTTGCCATGCGCATGGTAACATGTGGTTCCGCAAAAAATATTTCTACATTATGATGTTTTCCTATGCTTAAAAAAATAATAAAAAAACTAACTTCACCTGTATTAAAATGGTTTTTGGGATGGTCATCATTCAAATATAGTTGAATGGAGTTGATATATAGCTAAGTGTTAAACATGATTCACAAGTTCCAGGTTCTCGATGATTTAGAAACGAGGACGTAGGTAGCATGATGTTTGTTCAAATGGACCTTTATAAGCCAAATGTACAACAGCTGAGTTGATGTTACATGAAAAATAGATGTTGCATTCTTTCATGCATTTTATATCATCAAGCCCTGAAGATTGTATGCCAAGGCCTCTTATCCTACCCTTAGGCATGCATCATCCTCTGATGACCCAATCCACATAGCTTTATTGCATCATAAATCCTTCAATAGCACTCAAACTTCAAATAATTCTGAAACTCTTTAAACACCTCAATAGGAATTTGTTTGTCACATGGGCAATGTATAGCAGCCCTTTTAGCATGGCATGCCTTGAGTTCGCCCATAAATATAGGGGCCAAGTCTACTATCCTTGATGTTTACCTTTCTACTACAAACAACATTTTAGGGACTGAGATGCTCTTTTGTTTACCATCACAAGCCTTTATAGCAAACTGTAGATTGAATGTATAAAAGTAGAAGTGTTGCCAAACATATAGCCATATACATTCTTCTTCTTTTCACAAACTTTCTTTTATTTACAAAATGAGTTTCATCAACTTTCTCACCATTCAGGAGTTAAAAAATTTTAATATTTTAGCCCTATGAAAAGTGATTGACATTTGAAGTGATAGGGATGTCCGTGTATTTGAAAGATTGGCTAAATACTGAAGAAAGATTGCATGATTAATAAAAAAATTGAAAAGTCCTAAAATAAAGAATAATTTGGTTCAAATTATACATCTTGACACCAAGAATGAAGAGTAATTTTATTAAATTAAAAGTCCTGATGAATATAGAATAATTTTATTCAGATTAGTTGTAATTATCTCTCTTTTTTAAAATATTTTTTAAATTGATTGGAATTTGTAAATTGTAATTTTCAAGAATAATTTTGCAATCATTTGAATTTTTTAAATAAAATTTCAATTGATTCTACTTCATTATTAGTAAATTTGTATAATTATAATTCATCAATAAAAAAGTTTTTTTTATTTTCTTTTGGAGCTAAATTTACGCTTGTTTTGAAACAATTATTATTATTATTATTATTATTATTATTATTATTATTTTTAATGGGCTATAGCCCGTGGGCCAATACGGCTCGGCACAAGCCGACACGCTATGGGCCGAGGGCCATTCTGAAATGATGCGTGAATAATGCTGTATTGGGCTGGCTCGATCCGTGAGATTGTGGGCCAAGCACGCCATGGGTTCGTCCGTCTGGCAACCAAGGCTCTTTACTGCTATGTGTACAAGACTTTTTAAAATAATGAATAAACAAGAGAAAAGCAAGAGGATGAGACTTTTTCATGAGGCGCTTTTTTTTATGATCGATAAATATTCATAAAAATAATAAAAAAATTAACGAAAAGAAGTAAAAAAAATTAGATCATCGTTAAAAAAATAAGAAAAGAAAAAAAAAATAGGCATCAAATCAAAGGAAATGAATTGAGTTTTTTTTTTTTTTTTTAGTCGCTTTCTTTGTGATTAATCAAAAAGGATAAAAAAAAAAAAAAAGAAAATAACGGGCACTTTCTTGATGAGAGAGAGAGAGAGAGAGAGAGAGAGAGGAGGAGGAGGAGGAGGAAAAATCAAAGGATGTAGACTTTTCCTTGAGGCAGTTTATTGGTGATCAGTCCACATTCATAAAAATAATGGAGGGAGAAGAAAAAGAAAAAGATAAGATAGGCATCAAATCAGGTTGAAAAAAAACAAAAGAAAGGTGAAGAAAACTTGTTCCACGCCTCAAGTCTGCACTTATAAAAGACGACGAGAGACATCAAATCGGATTGAAAAAGAGACGTATTCTTCACGCCAAAGTGAAGAGAGACGTCAAATCAGGTTGAAAGAAAAACAGTATTCATGATAAGCCTACACTCATGTTGACGATAAAAGATAGGACAACGAGAGATACCAAATCAGTTTGAAAAAAATAGAGATGAACGCATTTCACCCACGTCCATAAAAAATAATAAAAAATAAATTTCGCACGTCAAATTTACATCCGTAAAAATATCTATCCGTCTGGTTCATTGAATGTTAAAATAAATTTCAAACTTTTATAAAAATATTTTAAAATTTTTATATTTGATTCAAAGAATTCAAACATCGGTTTAGATATTTTATTCGTTCATATAAATTATATTTTATATTTGATTCAAAGAATTCAAAGGATCATTTTATACAAGAGTGTCATTTGATGAAAATTTTACATTAAAACTTTTGGATTAAAGAAACCTAATGTTACATAACTATCAATTAATTATTTATAGACTGTTATGAAATATATAATCAATATTATGATTTTTTATTAAATTAGTTATATTAAAATTATTATTATTATTATAAATTAATGTAAATAATAAAAATACATTATATTAAATTGTATATAATAATTAATTATTTAATAAAACTAATATATTAATAAAATATAATATATGTAATATAATATATCATATAATTAGTATAATTTAATAATAGTAAATTAATATTATAATAATAAATACTACTGCATTATATATTCATATGATTATAATAGTTAAGAAAAAAAGTAGAAAAAAAAGGATAAAAAGTTTGTAAAGTATTGCAGTAAATTTTTTTCAACCGAAACTCATAAAATACAACTTTGTTTGGTTTTTGTAATCCATAGAATAGAATATTTTTATTTTTACTATATTTTTTATTAAAGTTTGAATTATAAGAAATATTTAAAAAAGTATGGTAATTAAGCTTATATATATATATATATATATATATATATATATATATACTTGCTATAATATATGTAATAACAATTTTCTTTCTCTTAATTATATTTTAAATGCACTTTAAAATTTTTAGGCTTCTTTTCTTGAATTAAGGCGAAACTTTCTTGAAAATAGGGCATCGATTTCAAAAAATAAATAAATAAAAAAGGAAAAAAAAAAAGATAGGCATCAAATGAGAATGGAGCCACATATATTTTTTTTAAAAAGAAAAAAAAGGGAGGAATCTAGGCTTTCTTATAAAGCACTTATTTGTGAGCAATCAACATTTATAAAAATAATAAAGAAAAAAAAATCAAAGAATCATGTCTTCATGAGGCACTCACTTTATTTGTGATCAATTCGCTTTCAAAATAATAATAATAATAATAAATAAATAAAGGAGAGGAAAATGAGCGGTTTTGAATCAAGTTTTTTCTTTTTGAGAAAAGAAAGAAATCAACCCGTTTCTTTGTGATCAATGAACTTTTTAAAAAAAGAAAAAAAAAAAAAAGAAAATAATAGGCACCGAACACTTGATAATCAATTAATAACTTTTTAAAAAAATAAGTCAAGCGCTTTCTTGGTGATCAATTAGCATTAAAAAACATAATATAAAAAAATGTCAAAAAGAAAGGAATCAAGCGCTTTTTTTATGATCAATTAATATATCAAAAATAATATAAAATAATATATAAAAAAAGAGAACAAGTAAAAAAAAAAAAAAGGGAATCAAGGGTTTTCTTGATGATCAAATATATATATATATATATATATATATAAGTTAAAGAAAAAAAATTAAGCGCTTTCTTAATATCAATTAACATTTTAAAAAATGAATAAAATTATATTAAAAAAGAAAGAGAATAAGACAAAGAGAAATTAAGGAATGGAACGCTTTCTTGTTGATCAATTAATATTTCATAAAATAATAAATAAATATATTTAAATAAAAATAATAAATAAAAGGAATGGAGCGTTTTATTGATGATCAATTAATATATTTAAAAATTAATAAAGAAAGAGGAAATGATGGGCATCGAATCAATTAGCTGTGGGAGAGAGAGAGAGAGAGAGAGAGATGATCTGACCAAGTACAAATGAATCGGTAGGTTAATAATAGAAATAAATAAATAAAATAAAATAGTATGATGTGAACATTGGATTATTATTATTTAATATATAAATTAATATTTTTCATACTATATAAGAGTTTAGTAATAATTAAAAGTGGTTTTGCAATTTGATTGCCAAAAAAATGGATAATTTTTTTAATATAACTCAAAAAAAACATTGGATTTTAAGTTTTGCATAAAATAGAAATAAATTTTGCATACTTGATGGGGGCAATGCTACTCTATAATTGAAAGGATGCATTTATGTACTAATAATCTTCTCCTTTCTAAGTTTAAACTTATCATGATTTTAATCGTTAGCTCAATTTTGTACGGCGATACAATCTTTCTAAACCCGTTTTCTTTTATTTCCACCATCACTCTGTCAAAATGGAACCTCCCTCGAAGTTTTTGAAAGGCAGACATGAGGCACTAACTTTATTTGTGATTGATTCGTCTTCAAAATAATAATAATAATAATAAATAAATAAATAAAAAGAAAAAAATGACTGGTTTTGAATCAGGTTTTTTTTTTTTTAAAAAAGAAATCAGCCCATTTCTATGTGATCAATGAACTTTTCAAAAAAATAAAAAAAAGAAAAATGATAGGCACGAACAGGTTATATAAAAAATAGAATTTGATGATCAATTAATATTTTTTTAAAATAAATTAAGTGCTTTCTTAATAATCAATTAGCATTTAAAAAAAATATAATAATAAAAAAGTCAAAAAGAAAGGAATCAAACGCTTTTTTATGATCAATTAAAATTTTAAAAAATAATAAAAAAATATATATATATATATATATATATATATATATATATATATATATATATATATAAAGGAGAACAAGCCAAAGAGGAAGAAACCGAGCATTTTCTTGGTGATCAATTAATATTAAAAAAAATAAAGAAAGAGAAACAAACAGGATAATATAAAAAATAAGTAAAAAAAAAAGAATCAAGCGTTTTCTTGATGATTAATTAATATTTAAAAAATAATAAAGAAAAAAAAACAAGGTAATGTATATTAAAAAAAAAAAGGCAAAGAGAAAAAAATTAAGCGCTTTCTTACCGAAAAATCAAACGATGTAGACTTTTCCTGAGGCACTTTCTTGGTAATCGGTTCACATCCATAAAAAAAATAACGGAGGGACAAGAGAAAGGAAAAGACAACGATAGGCATCAAATCAGATTAAAAAAAAAAAAAAAGAAAACATCTTATAAAAGGCGATGAGAGATATTAAACGCCAATTTCACATAAAATGAAAGGATAAAAAAAGAGACATCAAACCAGTAATCCACATGATAAGCCTACGCTCATAGTGACGAAAAAAAATAAGACAACGAGAGATACCAAATCAGTTTGGAAAAATAAAGAGCAAGCGCATTCCACACGCCAAGTCCACGTCCACAAAAATAAAAAATAAATAAAAAAAACGTATTTCACACGTCTAATTTACATCCGTAAAAATTTCTGTCCGTTTGGTTCATTGAATACTAAAAGATTTTAAACATTTTGAAAGAATATTTTAAAATATTATATTTGATTCAACGATTTCAAGCACCGGTTTAGAATTTTATTTGCTCATACAAATCATACATGATTATCATCAAAGAATCAATTTACGAGAGTGCCATCCGATAAAATTTTATACAAAAATTTTTGGATAAAAAATCTAATGTGACATAACTATCAACTAATTATTTATAGAATGTTATGAAATATATAATTAATAGTTTAAATTTTTGTCAGTAAATAAGTTATATTAAAAATTTTATTTGTTTATTATATATTAATGTAAATAAGAAAATATATATATTAAATTGAATATAATAATTAATTATTTTAATATAACTATATTTAAATAACTGTTATGATAATATTATATTTATTTTTATACTAATATATTAATAAAATATAATATTATGTAATATATATATCATATAATGAAAGGAGTTGCAGGACATTGGTAATGATATCTTTAATGAGTTGGCTTGGAGATCATTTTTCCAGGATTTTGTGGGAGTTGAGGAGTTAATCTTTTAAAAAAATGATAGGCACTGAATATGCTAATCTTAAAAAATAATAATAAAAAAGATTTAAAGTTGATGATCAATTAATATTTTTTTAAAAAATAATAAATCAAGCGATTTTTTTAGTGATCAATTAATATTTCAAAAAAGTCAAAAAGAAGGAATTGAGCACTTTTTTTTTTGATGATCAGTTAACATTTCAAATAATAATAAAAAATATATATATAAAAAAAGGGAACAAGTCAAAGAGAAAGGAACCGAGCGTTTTCTTAATGATCAATTAACATTTTAAAAAAAAAGAAAGAGAAACAAACAGGATAATATAAAAAAGGAGAACAAGTAAAAAAAAAAAGAAATCGGGCATTTCCTTAATGATTAATTAATAGTTTAAAAATATAATAAAGAAAAAAAAACAAGGTATATATATATATATATATATATATATATATATAAAGTTAAAGAATAATATAAAAAAAGAAAACAAATCAAAGAGGAAGGAACGGGGAGTTTTATTGATGATCAATTAATATTTAAAAAAAACAAAGAAAGAGGAAATGACGGGCATCTAATGAAAAACCTGACTAATTAATTAAGAGAGAGATGATCTGATATAGTAAATGAATCGGAAGGTTGTGAAATAAATAAATAAATAAATAGTACGGTATGAACGCTCCAGAATATTCCACACGCATGGTTACAATGTCTAATAAACAGCATTACAAAGAAACTAAATCCATTATTTAACATGTTAAGTTGGTTTGTGGTTATTAGCTTTGGCTCATAATCGATTCATGTTCATTGACTGGAACAATGACCCACTGCCGTTCACATGGTATGCGTAATCAAAATAAAATATTTTTATTTATTAATAAATAGGCTAGGAGAGAGATGATTTGATGCAGCACAAATAAGCTGACAAGTTGTTGTGAAAGGATATGGAAGGACCACACTGTTGACTTTGAGAGCAGGCACAGATCTAGTAAAAGAAAACGGGAGCATACCCACTACTGATCCCCTTTCTCTGAGCTCAACCAAATCTTCTTCTCAGATCAACAGGAGAGGCTCTACTGCAGCAAGGAGTAATTAATGGCGGAAGTGCTTCTCTCCGCTCTGCTATCAATGGTGATAGAGAAGGCAACCAACCATGCTCTCCGACAGTTTGGAGTGATGTGGGGGATTTCTGAGAAGCTAGAAGAGCTTGAAAGAAAACTGTCGGCAATTCAAGCCATAATTGGCAACGCAGAGGAGCGCCAAGGCGAGGATCCTGTGAAGCGCTGGTTGGAAGTACTGAAGGAGACAGCCTACCAAGCAGACGACATTCTGGATGACTTCAATTGGGAAGTAATGCGGCTGAAGGCAGGGAATCAGGCTTATATGATGAAAAAGGTTCGCAGCTTCTTCTCTTTTCCTCATTCAGTTTGGTTTCGTTTTCAGATCGGGCAAAAGTTAAATAATATTATTGAAAAAATAAATAAAATCATAACCGAGGGAGACAGATTTCATTTCACGGTCACAATAATACAACCACGAAACATAGATAGGCCACCAACCTACTCCTACGTTGATGAGTCAGCTGTCATCGGTAGAGAGGAAGATAAAGAAAAACTAGTGAAATTGTTGCTTGATCATGATAATAACCACCAGAATGTTGCAGTCCTTCCCATAGTTGGCATGGGTGGTCTGGGCAAGACCACACTGGCCCAATTGATTTATAAAGACGAGAGGGTGGAGAAGCATTTCCAGCCGCGCATATGGGTCTGCGTGTCAGATGAGTTTGAGGTTGTGAAACTTACCAAAGCAATAATCACTTCAGCTAGAAAGCAAGAGTGCGAGGAATCAACCATGGAGTTGTTACAGCAACGCCTCCGAGAAGTTTTAAGTGGAAAAAGGTATTTTCTTGTATTAGATGATGTTTGGAACCATGATTGGGGAAAGTGGAATGGATTGAAAACCTTGCTAGAAACAGGTAAAGATGGAAGTAAGATTATTGTGACTACAAGACTTGAGGAGGTAGCACGCAGAATGGGCACAATCCCCCCTCATTACCCACAGCAATTGAATGAGAATGATTCTTGGACACTCTTTAAGAAGAGAGCATTTAAAGATGGAGTGGAAGAGCCTCAAAATCTAGTAAGCATTGGAAAGGAAATTGTCAAGAAATGTGATGGGTTGCCTCTAGCTGTGAATGTAGTGGGGGCCTTAATGCATTCTAAGAGCCAAGAAGCAGAATGGTTGTCCGTGAAAAATAGTGAGATCTGGAATTCACGGGCTGGTGATGAGATTTTACCAGTTTTAAGGTTGAGTTATTATGATTTGCCTTCCTATTTAAAACAATGTTTTGCTTTCTGTGCCATATTTCCAAAGGATTATGTGATGGAAAAAGATACGTTGATTCAGCTATGGATGGCTAATGGATTTATTCCGTCTGATGTAGGAAAGGAGTTGGAGGACAAAGGTAATGAGATTTTTAATGAGTTGGCTTGGAGATCTTTTTTCCAGGATATCAAGGAACCTGAGTATCGTCGGTATGTACTTAATCGGAAAACAACATGCAAGATGCATGACCTCATGCATGACCTGGCACAATCCATCATGGGGAATGAATGCCTTAGCAGTCTGGAACTTGTCAGTTGGGAACATATATCTAAGAAAACCCGTCACTTGTATATGCCTCCAGATTTTCAGAGGACTCAAAATTATTTTCCAAATATTCACACTCTCCTGATGCCAGAATGGTCTTCTAAAATTGTAGTGACTGGGGATTTATTAAAGTCTATGCCCTTGAGAGCATTGAAATTGAAACGAGATCATTATAATATCAGACAACTGCAGCTTAATGCAATTACATTTCTAAAACATTTGAGGTATCTTGACCTTTCCAACACCAATATCAAAGAATTGCCTGAAGCCACCAGCACACTTTTCAATCTACAGACTCTGAAACTCTCTGACTGCCGGCATCTACGTAAGCTGCCTGATGGTATGAAAAATATGAGTAATCTGAGGCATGTCTATATTAATGGATGCCAAAGTCTGAAGTGCTTGCCAACAAGTATGGGACAATTGAGAAGCTTGCGAACATTGACAAAGTATATAGTGGGCAATGAGAATGGAAGGCGTATAGATGAATTGAATGGCTTAAATCTTGGTGATAACAATGGCAATGAGAATGGAACACGAGCTGCGAACATCTCCCGCCCTTATGGCAGTCACGTTCGCTTAAATTTCTTTACTTGGAGAATATGGATAAGGTGAAGCACATCTGCAGCGGCAATGAAAGTAATAGCACGATGCAAGCATTTCCCTCACTGGAGAGACTGGTGTTGTATAGGATGCAGAGCTTGGAGGCCTGGTCAGAGGATGAAGGAACTGCTGAGGCCACGCTGATTTTCCCACGCCTTGCAGAGCTTCGTATTATCCGTTGTCCTAATTTGATGACCATGCCGGGGCTACCATCTCTTAAATTTCTCCACTTGAAGGAGATGGATAAGGTGAAGCGCATCTGCAGCTGCAATGAAAGTAATAGCACGATGCAAGCATTTCCCTTACTGGAGAGACTGGTGTTGTATAAGATGCAGAGCTTGGAGGCCTGGTCAGAGGATGAAGGAACTGCTGAGGCAACGCTGATTTTCCCACGCCTTGCAAAGCTTGAGATCCACGATTGTCCTAATTTGATGACCATGCCGGGGCTACCATCTCTTACAAGTTTAGAAATGAGTGGAACAAATATTCAGCTGGGCTTCATGAGCAATCTAACCACGCTATCTTCCCTCAGTATTAGTAACTATAAAACATATGTTAAAAGCTGCTGTGATTGTTCTGTGACAATAATCTTACATTTGCCATCAAAAAGATCCACTCTTTCAAAAGCATATAAATATTCATGATCACATATGTTAAGATTTATGGATAAAGAAGGTATCATATTAATGTGCTCCAACATTAAGGAGCAGACCGCAGACATTTTCAAAGACACGCTCTCAATACAATAAAAGAAAAACAACAAAATCTGCATATCCCAAATCATCCTTAGCATCACCCATTTGAATCAAGGGAAAACGTTAGAAAATAATTCAAAATTATATGGGACTATAATTATATCATTTTTTATTTTATTTTATTAGCTAGAGTCCATAGCTATATTCTCTATATAAGAACATTGGCAGTTTGATAAGTCTGGCATACTGCCAAGTTTGGTAGCTTTCTTCTAGGCCAACTCCCTTCTAGGAATAAATGAGAGAAAATTTATCGTGGTATCAGATAAAAAGCGTAAAAATCCTTCATTTCAACTCCTATTTCATTTCCATTCAATCATCCTCCATGTGAGAACCTATAATAGTAAATTTTAGATATTTATATAGGATTAAAAAGTTAAAATAATACCTATTAACTAGTCTTTTTATGTGAGATCATAGATTGCAATAAATGATACCAAAGCAAAATTTGTGAATAGTCTATGCGGACTTGGAGGCATGTAGATGAATTCTTTTAAATAGAAGAAGTATATGAGAGTTTGTATTGGCATGTTTTATTCCCATATCAGTTACATTATAGATAGATCTTAGTATATATTCATACAAGATTAAAGAGTCTAAATAATTTCTTTAGATTAGTGATTGTAGCCGAGATTTTGATTACACAAGGCCTTAGAAGAGAAATTGTTTGCCGGCTAATCGAGGCAAATGTGGATACATCTTAAGTTGTTTGGTTCTTATGACCATGGCTCAAGTTCGGTCTAGGAGAGGTTTGGTCCACCAATTGGGCTCTAGCATAGTTCAAGTGCAACTGAGATGGGCTGCCATGTCAAAATAGAAGATTAAGAATGACCCAATAAAATTAAAGAAAAAGAAAAATTACAAATTTGATGCCGGCACGTCTACTCCATAACTTTTTAACTAGTTCATGGAGGTAGTTTTCAAAGATCTCTACCTTCTCTTTAATATATTTGCATTTGTTACAAAATACTATACAAAGTTGGTGCAAACACAACGATCACCCAATCTCCAAGATCACTCCAAAAGATTCATTTTATCAAAGTGCTCACTTCAACCATACCCTTTTTTATAAAACAACAAAAATTTAATGATAATAGGATTAAGCTACATAGCTCGGTAAGAAACAGAACTCTTTAATGAAAAATTATGAAATATTAAAAATAAAATAAATTAATTCAATTATCATTTAAAAATTAAAGGTTTACTAAAATGTTGCTGCACTGTAAACAAAAGAGCTAGTGTAACACTAGGCCACTTATATCCTTTCAGTTATTTAGATAAGACTACTTAATATTTTTATGCTAATAAAAATGAGATCACTTGTAGCTCTCAAGATTCCCTCACACTGCTTGAAAGGTACACTTATCTATAATCTTGACGGATGCTTCCTCCTCCATATTCAAAGTAAAGGCAAAAAGAAACCATATTGCTTGGCATTCAATTTTTCAAAAAAAATTCACTTGTATGCCACCAATCCTAATATGAAGATGATTTCAAGATGCAACACATGAACTAGGTTTAGGAATACCAAATTGAACTAGAATGGCTTTAAAGTTTTAAGAGTAGAAATTAAGATATCATTTAGTGCAATATAAGGTATAAAACTTAGAAAGAAAAAGAAAAAAAGAAAAGAAAAGGAAAAGAGCTTCAGGAGCGGGGCAACATGTTTTAGATCACAACTAGGGAAAAATTGGGTTGGCCCACTTTTCTACCCGTGTGTGACTAAAATTTTTTTGGACTTCCAAACTGTGGCCTAGACCCCATTATAAATTTGACAAGGAAAAGTCTTTCTACACTACCTGTGGTGCATGATGCCCTGCACCATGCACAGTAATTCGCCCGCGCATAAGCCTATGCATTTGCGATGCGAGATCCACAAGAGGGCCTCCTGGTGCAGGCTCATGCGCGGATGAATTTCTGCACGCGGTGTAGAAAGACTTTTTCATTTAACAAATCCTATTCAAAGCCTGAAACCTGAGCTGAACCAAAGTCCTAATTTGGTCCCCACCCAAATAAGTTCATTTAGGTCAAATGGCTGAAAAAACTTAGATTGACCCAATTTATTTCTTGGGTTTGGGCAGAATGATCAACCCACAGCCCCCCAAAAAAAAATCTTGGCAAAAGATTCTAATAATGAAAGCAAAATAACTTTATTAGAAGATCAACATAGCTATAGTTAGTATGTCAATTTTAAAGAAGATTGTTGATATATCAACTACAGCATTTTTCTTTTCTTTTTCCTTTTTTTCAGAGAATTCCGGCTATGATCTACTTGGGTTCCAGGATTAAGCTTTGGGCTAGAAGACAAGATTGGCCTTTGAGCTTAGGCCCGGGCCAAGCCAGGACCAATAACCTGAGCTCAGTTCAAAATTTATTTTGGACTTTATTTTAGGCCCAAGTCCAACTTGCGAGCCCCTAACCATTGTGTTTACTGTTTAAATATGAACTATTTGTTTCGACTCGGTAGCTATGAGCAGAATTCCAAACTTAATGCTAATGTAGGAGCTATTTCTAGCATTTAAAATTTCAAAAGAAACTCGATAAGCTTTGAAAAATAAAAAGTATTTCAAAATTTTAGAACAATACTTAAGCTGAAAAGGTTTCACATATTTAGTCCGTCTACAAAATTTGAGATGATGAAAGTGGCTGCGCTCTTAGATTTTGTAAAGAATAGCTAAACTCAAGATTTCAAAAGAATGCATAGATGTGATATTAACTCCTACAAAATACCATTTAATTTAATTTAACGTCAAACCTTTGTCTTCAAAAAAATATACAAGAGTTGTTAAGTCTTTAATTTAAAACATAAAAAGTTAATTACAATATCTAAAATGTTTTACCTAAATTTCTCTTTTCTTTTTTTTTTCTTTTTTTCCCCTAACATTTCTAGTGGATCCCATTTTTCAGCGAGAAGATCTGAAGATGGATCTTGTGATGTTGATAATTTCCTATTCACACAGGTTATGAAATATTTCTTGTTTGATTTAGTTCAACATGCATGATTTGAAGGAAATGGTGATGGAGAACTATATAAAAAAGAAAAAATTTAATATTATGAGTCATCATATTAACAAAAAAAATTATAATCATCTTTTTCAATTTTTTTTGGTTAACTGTCTTTCAAATTCTTCAAAAAAATATGCATCAATACATGGCTAAAAGTTTAAATAGCAATGTCACCAAAAAAAAAAAAGCCAAATAGCAAGAGAGGAAAGAAAAAGAAAAAAAAATACTATTAGGTAATCCAAGATCAGTGCTGCCCTACAATGCTTCCATGTTTATATACTCATGGACTTTGAAATATTGCATGTCTTTAGCAATGTGCTAAGTCCCAGTAAATTGTTTAGTCTATTGGGATCAACTGACAACAAACTAGGATTGTAGGTCCTTCATATCACTAGCAATAGTTATATCATTTGATCCAAATTCACCAGTCAGATAAAGAAGGATAACAAGAGAGAAAGAGAGAAAAAAAGCAATGCGATAACAACGCTCTTTAGTTGAGATCAAATGTCCTCTAAGAATTGTCTTACCATTTGCTTTAAACTATTCACAAACCAAAATCAAGGAATCAAGTCTTGCATCTTCCTCTCATAATAAAATTTAAATCATGTGAATATATGGTTAGTCCATATGCCTTTTCTCACATTAAGATATTAATTATGAAATTTGATTCATCGAATAGCCCTTTTAGTCTTCTTCCGGTCCCTCAAATTAAAATCTAATTTTTCAAAGGATTTATTTAGTCTAAAACTTCATCTCCTTAACCACGAGTTAGGTCTTGAATGATCTTCTCATAATAGAAATCAGATTATGGGGCTGTATGTTCTTCTCTAACAATAAAATTTATATACTTTATGTTAAACATGATTCATTGTATAGTCTATTCAGTTTTTATCTGATTTTTTTAAATTAAAATCTAAACTTCAACGGTTATATTAATCTAAATCCTCTCTGATAGTGAAATATTTACCAAAGATTCCAAACAACTGTTGAACTAAAACAATAACACTTGGGTGATGTTATCAAATAAGAGTGATGTTCAAGTGCATCAAAAATGCTTTTCGATACGCCTCTAGGATTGGTGCAAACTTTGAGGCCAGAGTGATACTTTGAGGTAGTTGAATATGTAGTTACAAATCAGCATAAATGAGTCTAAACAACATTTTGATTACACATAAAAGGGGCATGCCGTAATGTTTTACATAACATTATATTTGCTTGTAAGACTGTCAAATGGGATAGAATATGAGCCATCAGGCCTTGTAATTATTAGCTTTGAGCAATAATGGAACCAGGCTACATTGATAGTTTATATGAGCCTTGCTCTAGAATGATCATATTTTGAATTTTAAGTATGCTTGGCCCAGTCTAACTTAGAGTATTATTACATTTGAAATTTGGCTTATAAATGGCAATTGATGTGAAGGTAAGAAATTGTCTAGAAAATTATCAGCTGCTAAGGTAAAGTTTCTGCAAAGGAGTTTGAATAGATTTGAAGATGTTCTTTGAAGGTATTCTTTGATGCTCAAATCACTACAAAAAAAATGACTTATTATGACGAATTAATTCATCGCAACAGGTACAAAAGTCATCGTAATAAATTATTACGATGATAAAAAATTTATCGTAATACATTACAAAATCGTCGTAGTAATATGTTGTCGTAATAACCTATTACGCGTTATTTTCGTCGTAATAGCTTCCTATTACGGCGATAACATATCGTCGTTATATATTTTTTAAAAAATTTAATTTAATTAAAATCTTATTACGGCGACTTAGTTTCGCCGTAATATCAACCTATTACGGCGAAAATAAGTCGATGTAATAGGTTTTTATTTAAATTTTAAAATTTAATTAAAATCTTATTACGACTTAGTTTCGCCGTAATATCAACCTATTACGGCGAAACTAAGTCGCCGTAATAAGTTATTAATATTTTTAAAATTTAAATAAAACCTATTACGGCGACTTATTTTTGCCGTAATAGGTTGATATTACGGCGAAACTAAGTCGCCGTAATAAGATTTTAATTAAATTTTAAAAATATTAAAATTTATTTTAATATTTTTTTGTTTTGCACCTGTTACAATAATATAATAATATTAAAGCAACGATATTAGAAATAATTTTCTAATATAAAAGTTTCACAAAAAAATTTAATAAAAGTTTTCATTCATTTCAATAAAATCATCATATACAATGTTTTAAAAAATACATAATTTAAAAAAAATACATGTACTATGGAGGTGAAGTCTGCTGGGATCCACTAGGACGATATCCAGGCACTAACTGTCGCATGAAAGCAGTGAGCTCAGCAGTCGTCGCCTTTAGATCCTGGATGGTCTTCTCTTGCTGAGTGAGTTTATCCTCTTGCTGAGTGAGTTTATCCTCTTGCTGAGCGAGCTTATCCTCTTGCTGAGCAAGCTTATCCTCTTGCTGAGCGATGAGCTCTCGGCACTCATGTAGTTCACCCTTTAATTGTGAGTTTTCAGAAGATGAAGAACTACCTCTAATTCTCGATGTACCCTTCGGTAATGGACCCCATCCTCTTTATAACCAGATCTAGAGCCTAAAACCTCCTCAAAAATGACATCCTCATTGATTGGTTCTATTATAGAGTCCTGTGAGGAAAGTCGCTCTATTAACTGTGCCTACAATGAAAAGAAAACAAATTCAATATGTTTAGTATAAAACATTACATTCAATAATATTGTATTTTTAATTGATAAAACTTACATGGGTTTCTTCAGCTTTTTCATTTATCCATTGATTCTTCTTTTTATCAAAATGAAGAGTATTCCACAGATGAAGTCTTGATGGCTCCTCTCCCGTAACAGGATCTCTCTGAAAAGAAACAATAATAATTTAAAACAATAATTTAAGACAATAATCTAATACAATTATCAATGTATCAATGGAATAATCTAATACAATGTATTAATGTAATAATCTAATACAATGTATCAATGTATCAATGTAATAATCTAATACAATGTATCAATGTATCAATATAATAATCTAATACAATTATCAATGTATCAATGTAATAATCTAATACAATGTATCAATTCATCAATGTAATACAATTATCAATGTATCAATGTATCAATGTAATAATCTAATACAATGTATCAATGTAATAATCTAATACAATTATCAATGTATCAATGTAATAATCTAATACAATGTATCAATGCATCAATGTAATACAATTATCAATGTATCAATGTATCAATGTAATAATCTAATACAATGTATCAATGTATCAATGTAATAATCTAATAATTATCAATGTATCAATGTAATAATCTAATACAATGTATCAATGTAATAATCTAATACAATATATCAATGTAATAATCTAATACAATGTATCAATGCATCAATGTAATACAATTATCAATGAATCAATGTATCAATAATAATCTAATACAATGTATCAATGTAATAATCTAATACAATAATATAAGGGTGCACAATATAATTTTTAAATTCCTATTCTCAAATCAGAAGAATTAAATGATGAATTTTAAATTTGCAAATGAAGAGAAAGGATGTACACATGAAGGATATCATGTTATCAGCAAGACACAACAGATTTCTTCCCTCCAGTCTTTTTAACTTAAACAGCAAGACACAAATTCAGAATTTGCTTGTCTGTTGATGATTTCCAGAGCCTGATAGCAATCCAACAGTCCATGCTTACCAAATTCAGAATTTCCTTCGTGAAGGATGAACACTGACAGTTGATAATGCCTCAGATCGAGAGAGAAGATTATAGAAGACGTTTGGTTTATATTTGATAAACAAAGTAAACACACATCACTCTTTTTATCACAAGCTCAAACACCGATCGACTATGATACCATAAAAGAAGAAAATTGGGTGAACTATATGACCATGATACCATAAAAGAAGAAAATTGGTCCATGATACCATGCATTAAGCCTAAGTTTGGATCTAGCACTCAACATAGATGCTGGATCAAATCTTTCATAAATATGACTACACTAGATTTATAACACTACAACAATATCAGACCACACAATACATAAATATAAAAGCACTAGGTTCACAGTATTCCTTACCATATCATAAGAGTGAGCCGGTATAGACTTCGATCCAGTGAGAGCAGCATATGGCTGCAATTCCCGATTAGATTTATTTGTTTTGATTTTTTCTACATCAAAGAATTAATGAAAATGGTTACATGAGTTTATAAAAAATATAAACTATTAAAATATTTGTATGGATGTATTTACCTTATACTCATCTGAATAAAAGTAATCACATAGAAAGTCCCAGTCACTCTGCGAGACACGAGATGGCTTATTTTGTTTTGCTAAGCTCACACTTGTGTCCCCACCGTGACTAATGAAGTGTATATGAAGCCGATATCTAAATTCTCGATAAACTTTATTCATTTGAAACTCAATACCTTTTTTAATATGATCTAAATTCATATCAAGATCGAACTTCTCCTGCAAGTATATATATATATATAAATTATAAAAGTTATAAGGTATATTAAGTACATTAAACATAATCTAAAGTAATCTAATACAATTATACTGACCTGAAGTCGATCGATCATAGATGCTTTCTGTGCATCAGTGATCTCACTCCACTTTCTGACCGCAAGTGGTGCCATGTCACGTACAACCACTCCTATCTCGGTCAGAAACTCAGAGCGAAACTCTCCTAATGGTCGTCCAACCTCAGGTGGCAGAAGAATAGGCAACTTCTGTCCACGACGCGTATCAATCAGATGTGCGGACTTATATCCGCGAGCAGGACCTCGGCCCTTCTTCTTTGATGATGTAGCTGCAAAACATAATGAACTAAATTAGTGCAAAATAACATAAAGAAATATAGCCAAATAATATAAGTTTAAAGTAGAGTTATTACATGATGCGTCGACAGATGACCCCTCTGTCAGAGCTGGAATGTAAGGAGAATCATCTCGCCTCGATGTAGCAGGAGTATCTCTCGAAGACATCTGCAAACAAACATACAAACTAGAATTAACAAATAAGAAAGTATAAGAACATATAGTTATACTAAGTAAAAAAAATGAATGCTACCAAATTAATCACTGTCATCACTAATATGCTCATTTTCTTCATCATCCTCCATATCAGAACTATGTATAGATCCCTCACTGTCATAATCAGCTAGTGTGTCGTCCTCCTCAACATCTTCGCATATAAAGTCATCTTGACCAACATCACTTTGACCTCTAATGTTTTCTTGAATTGCAACTATTTCAGCATCAGTGTCCGTACGCCGAGATGTTATTAAGTCCATGTCAGGTTGCTCACATGTGAATCGAAGGGCTGCTGAATCATCTTCTTGATATACTTCTTCCTGAACATCATCATCTTTTTTTGGAATATCCCACAAATGACGATGACTAACCTTGTATACCACTTTCCAATTAGAATTGTTCTTCAAATCATCCAAGTAGAAAACCTTTTCAGCTTGTGATGCTAAAATGAATGGCTCATGTTTGTACTGAACTAATATTTATACTTGTAATATTATAATGTTGTTGCATTCTCCTGTGCTTTGGTTCAGTTTCAAACCATTTGCACTTGAACATTATCGCCTTACAACCTTTAACAAAATGAAATTCAAGGACCTCTAATAATATACCATAAAAGTTAATTTCTTCTCCTAGATGAGTAGAGGGAACACAAATACCACTATTCTGTGTTTTATGGCTGACATCCCGATTAACAGTGATAAATTTAACGCCGTTCACCACACAGCCAGTATACGAGAACACACGACTGTCGGGACCAATAGCCAATGAATAAAGCTCATCAGTAGCTTAGATGCCCCAGCAAAATGCTTATTTAACATCTGGATAAACCAAACATCAATGTCATTTGAAATAAAGACATATGATATATTAATTTACAATATAAATGAATGTACGGGCTTACTTCATTTTTAAACCACTCCAAAAATCTTTCCTTTTGTAATTGGTCCAGTTGTTCCAGTCTAGTTGGATTTAGCTGATCAATGTGTTGGCTATAGAGAACATTACGCTAATGAGCACTATAGAAAATTTAAAGATATGAAGAAATAATTTTACAAGTATACTTACTTGAGAAATGGTTGCACCTCTGGACAATTATTGATGAGGTACCAATGTACTTGTTTTAAAGTTTTATCATCTAAATGCACCATTCTTCCTTTTCCAAGAGGCCGCCAACGAGTTGCAAATATATTTAATTGCTTGTCCAAATGGCTATCCGAATCAAAATTTCGTTCCGGACGATTGAATTTTGTTTCTATGCCTCGAAGATACATTGAACAAAATGTTAGAGACTCGTTGACAACATAAGCTTCTGCAATTGAACCTTCGGACGAGCCTTATTACGTACGTATTGTTTATACGTACCAAGTGCCCTTTCGAAAGGATACATCCATCTACTTTGAACAGGTCCGGCAAGTAAGGCCTCGTAAGGCAAATGAATTGATAAGTGCACCATAACGTCAAAAAATGCTGGTGGGAACATTCGTTCAAGCTTACATAAGATCACCACAATCTGCTCTTGTAACAACTCCAAATCCCTAACATACAATGTCCTTGAACAAAGTTGTTGGAAGAAATTAGAAAGCTCAATTAAAGTACTACTCTCATGTTTCTGCAAGAATGGTTGAATGCCAATAGGTAACAATCTTTGAAGTAGTACATGACAATCATGTGTCTTCAAGCCGGATATCTTTCCATCACCTTCATTTACGCACCTTGAAATATTGGAAGAATATCCATCGGGCACCTTCACAGATTTTAGCCACTTACAGAATTGTCTTCTTTCATCTAATGTAAAGGTGTAAGATGCAGGAGGCTTATAAACTCTATTACCTTGAGTTTGTAACCACAACTCCCTTCGGATCCCCATTGAAGCCAGGTCCTCTCTTGCTTTATATATGTCTTTTGTCTTACCTTCGATGCTTAATAAAGTTCCCACGACATTGTCACAAATATTCTTCTCAATATGCATTACATCTAAGTTATGTCTCAATTTTAATGATGACCAATACTCCAACTCGAAGAAAATGCTCTTCTTATACCAATTCAACTCATTTGGTGCACGCTTTCGCTTTCGATGTTTATTGTTTGGATGCTTTCCGACTGTTCAGCAGCTATGTGTTCTAATTGCATTAAAATTTCTTCACCGGTCAACATTTTTGGTTTGACTCCATGCTCTCTACTTCCATCATGGAGTCTACTATTTCGCCACTTATGATCAATAGGCAAGTAACGGCGATGTCCCATATAGCAAATCTTGTCTTTCAGCTTTTTGGATGAGGTTTGCTCATTACAAACTGGACATGCCTTATAACCCTTTGTGCTCCAACCAGATAATAATGAGTATGCTGGAAAATCATTTATAGTCCATAAAACAGCTACGTTCATCCAAAAACTCTCTTTGGTAGATGCATCATATACATCAACACCTTCGGTCCATAAATGTTTAAGTTCATCCACTATTGGCCTTAAAAATATATCCATATCCCTTCCTGGAGATTTAGGACCGGGGATAAGCAACGACATCATAAAGAATGTCTCTTTCATATATTTCCATGGAGGCAAGTTATAAGGTACTAAAATGACGGGCCACATACTGTATGCATTACTCATGTTCCCAAATGGATTGAATCCGTCTGAAGCAAGACCTAACCTTACATTTCTTGGTTCACTGGCAAAATTAGGATACTTTTGATCAAAATCTTTCCATGCTTCTCCATCTGCTGGATGCCGTAACACCCCATCTGTGATCGGTCGCTTATCATAGTGCCACCTCATATCTTCAGCTGTATATCTTGAGGCATATAGACGTTTCAAACGAGGTGTGAGTGGAAAATACCGCATAACTTTATAAGGTATCTTCTTACCTTTGTCTTCAACCACTTGGTACCTAGGCTCGTTGCATACCGGACATTTTTCTAAAGAGGCATTCTCCTTCCAAAAGATAGCACAATCATGCTTGCATACATGTATGTTCTCGTAGCCTAAACCCAACTCATTCATCTTCTTTTTGGCCTCATAGTGCGAAGATGGTATCCTAGTACCATTCGGAAATGCCTCTTTCAATAGTTCAAGCAACATATTGAAAGACTTATTTGTCCACCGATTGAAGACCTTAATGTGCATTAACTTCACTAAGAATGTCAAAGCAGAAAACTTTTCACATCCAGGATAAAGCTCAGATTCCACCTCATTGAAAAGATCATCCAATTTCTTACTGTGATCAGTCCTTCCATGGTCAGACATCATCGGATTGTCATTATCATTGCCAACCTCAGTGTGAGCACCACTTGGGCCAGCGATGTCCTGCAATGCTTCGACCATCTCATCTTGTTCCCTTTCTGGGTCATCATCTTCATTCTCATTTTCATCTGAGACATTGCTTCCAAACTGTTCTCCATGAAAATACCACGTCTGATACGTCTTCGAGAAACCCTTTAACATACAGTGTAATTTAACTAAATCAGGCTTATGCCATTTGCCATTATAACACCGCACACAAGGACAACGTATCTTCCCTTCTTCATTAACATGAAGCCTTGCCTTTTCTATGAACTTCTTAATACCGGCATCATATTCTGGACAATTTCGTTTCTTATGTATCCAACTCTTATCAATCGGCATCGTTGGATAATATCAAATCTGAGTAAAAATAGTGAACCTCATTTAAAGAAATTCAGATTTATCTCAAAAATATCCTACTCGTTTAAAGAAAATCTCTAAAACCATATATGGAGCTGCATAATATATAATTAGATTTAGAAGATCCAAATTTATGAACCGCACATAAGTTCCACTCATAAATCAGCATTTTTTATTACGAAATAAAATGACCAAGCAATGCATATTAAAGGTTTTGATTATTCACATTCAAGACAGGCTTTTGCCTAATTGTGCAAGCAATAATCATTAAAGAAATCAACCTTCCTACATGGTACGAGATTCTAAATGGTTGAAAAGTAAAGGTGTCTCTGATGGAATGTAGAACAAATATAGTTCTGAAACCAAAGTATAGGGAACACATCAATGAAGAAGTGATACTATGAGAAAATAGACATAGGTCTGAAACCAAAGTAAAAAACTCCCCACCTTGGTACTCACATACTGATTCTTGAGACTTTTGTGAGACAAAAATATACTTTGTTCTTCAAACTTTCGCTCACCTTCAAACTTTCAATTATTATATTTTAATTTTTTTTATTTTTAAAATGGCCATATTTTATTTATTGTTTACCTATATTTTTATCCTGCAAATTAAGTCCACATGTTCGTATGTTAACCATCTCATCAATTTTAACTGACATAAAAAAATATTAGAAATATGTTATTCTAAAAATATAAGGGACTCAACTTTAAAAATTAAAAATTCAAGAATCCATATGAATTATGAGTAAAAGTTTGAGGATCAAAAGTACATTTTAGCTACCATTGTCTTTATGCATTTGGTTTACATCAGTCTTTGATAAAATACACATCTATGAACATGTGATTAGTTCAATGAATACACACCTACACTCTTAATTGCCGGTGCATTTCATCTCATCTATGTCCTTTAGAAAATAAAATACAATAAAATAAAATTATACTACAGTTAAGTAGTAATAGAATCATTCAGGGTCTTATGGATCACTCAGTGTTACCTTTGGCTCCATTAAAAAGAGAAGAAATCACTAAGCATAATTCATGAAAAACACCTTTCAAGATCCGAACATGAGTTCTCCTCCCAAGTGATCGCATGCAACTATTAAACCATATCCCCGTATGGAGATTGGTGACCAAGTTAATCATCCAGACCAAAAAAGTTGATGATAATAGTTTTACACTTTGTTAGCAAAACAGACTTTCGCTAGAAGTATCATCCTTATTCTTAGATAAAATGAAACCGAATCGAGACGGAAAAAAATCCACTCAAAAACCCTACTAGTAGAAACTAAGGGCGGAATGGGGAAGTAGGAGGAGTACCTTTGTTTCGGTGACGCACGTACCCTCCGATTTCTACACCTACTCTGTATCAGATATGATCTGTGTCCCCCCTGAACCTCTCCCTTGCCCTCTTTTGAATCTTCCTGTGCTGCCCAAAGTCAGGACTCCCAACAAAAGCACAGCCCTCGCTCCGAGCACACAGGATTCCGGATCGGATCGGATCAGATCGATTCCAGCGAGATCGGGAAGCGGAAGGCGGAGATCCAGCTATAAGCTTCTCATTAGAGCTAACAACGATGACAGCAGCACGAGCGGAGGGGAAATTAAAACCCCCCAAATCAGAAAACAACAAAATCGAAAAAAAAATCCAAGTGAAAAAAAAAACACGAACAAAGAGAAGAAGAATCGCGAGCGAGAGGGTTTTATAAAGCCCTTCTTCTTCTCACCTCGTCCGAGGGCTGACATAAAGGAGCTCGGCGTCCGCGGGCGAGGGTTCCGGCGTCCGGGGGCCGACAGCGGAGAGGAGCTCGGTGGGGAAGACGGCGGAAGCAAGGGTTTCACAAAATAAAATCGCGAAGGGTGTTAGGGTATTAAGGGGATCTTATTACAACGAAATTAAATTTCATCGTAATAAGTCCTGCAGTAGATTAATATTCATTTTTCCGCTCTATCACGACGACATTTAACATTTGTAATAAGTTCATTTATAATGGGAAATCTGGACATATTACGACGACTTTTTATATTCGTCGTAATAGGTCCTTTTATTATGGCAAAAATTTATTTCACCGTAATAAAATGAAGAAAAATAAAAAAACTAAAATCCTAAAATATAATCTATACTTATTACGATGAATACCAAATTTCGTCGTAATAAGTCTTTTTATTATGGCAAAAATTTATTTTGTCGTAATACAACGAAAGAAAAATAAAAAAATTAAAATCCTAAAATATAATCTGGACCTATTACAACGACTTTTGATATTCGTCATAATAGGTCTTTTTATTACGGCGAAAAAATATTTTACCGTAATAAAATGAAAGAAAAATAAAAAAATTAAAATCCTAAAATATAATCTGGACCTATTACGACAACTTTTGATATTCGTCGTAATAGGTCTTCTTATTACGGCGACAAATATTTTACCGTAATAAAAAAAGAAAAATAAAAAAAATTAAAATCCTAAAATATAATCTGTACCTACGACGACGAAATTTAAAATTTATCATAATAAGTCTTTTTATTACGGTGATAATTTATTTCACCGTAATAAAATGAAAGAAAAATAAAAAAATTTAAAATCCTAAAATATAATCTGGACCTATTACGATGACTTTTGGTATTCGTAATAGGTCTTTTTATTACGGCAAAAAAATATTTTGCCGTAATAAAATGAAAGAAAAATAAAAAAATTTAAAATCCTAAAATATAATCTGGACCTATTACGATGAAATTTTAAATTCATCGTAATAAGTCTTTTTATTACGGTGACAATTTATTTCGCCGTAATAAATAGGTTTTACGATGAATTTAATTTTTATTTCGCCGTTATAAATAAACCTATAACGATGAAAATAATTCGTAATAGATTCGCCACAATTACCTTACTTTCTTGTAGTGAATCAGCATAAAGATTAAGAAAAAAATAATGAAAAGTCTTTTGTACTTTTGCATTAAGACATTTTATATTGTTGTTGAAAGTGTCTTTTTTATTTAGTTTGTTTCAGAATAGGCAGCCCGATATTCATGATTTCCTCAAGTTGAAAATCCCTTTGGTGGACTTCCTTTTTTTAATGAAATTAAAATTTTCTACTTTCAGTTGCAATGTATCACTCTCTAATTAAATATTCATTTTATGCCACAACAAATATGATATAAAAGTTTAATATTATAAATCAATAAATTTTAGATATAATTTCCTGCTTTAAATGGGTTTGTGCAAAATTTTAGTATTTTAGAAATATAAATAATTCAATATATATTTTATAATAAAATATTTTTGATGGATCCATCGACAGTTCTACTTAAAGGGCTTATGATAGCTTTTGAAATGGAGTATTTGGCAAGTTCTATTACTCATCGTATTTGAGCACTTAAAGACAACTATGAGAGTCCTTGGGTTGAACTTTTAATGAAAAGTTTAAGCAAGAAACTTCAACTTGCATTTTCTTTTATACTTTTCTTTCTTTTGCCTAGATGTAGCAACTCAAGAAGGGAGTAAATTGGGTATTAAAAATTTAATTACGCAGATATGTACTTATCAAATTTTTAATTGGCAGCGGTGAAGTGACGTAAACACAACAAATTTATAGAAATAAAGCAAACAATCAAACACAGGGATTTTATAGTGGTTCAGTGCTAACCCAGCACCTACGTCCACTCCCCAAAAATTCTTTGAGAATTTTACTCCAATCGTATCACCAATTACAACACCTAGCCTTATCTGGCTAGTCCTCTTGTTTCACGGCACAAGAAAGCCAAACCCCTAGCCTTACCCGGCTAATCCTCTTATTTCACGGCACAAGGAAGCCAAAAGTGATCAAGGGTTAAACCTAACCCTTTTACAAAAAAATATGTTCAGAATATTTAAGAACAAGTAGCTCCTAAACTGAGCAAATATTCAAAATAATACTTTACAACTTTTGTAGACAATCTTCAGCAATAAATGAAACTCTTTGAGGTAGCTGAAGCTTTGAATGCTTGAGGAGGCTTTAATGGATCTGCACATAGAGCTTCCTTTCAACAACTCACAAAATATGCAATAAAGGCTCTCTCTTCCTTGTATTTCTTCCTCTTTTTTGTCCTCATTTTCTTTATCTACTCTCAGCTATTTAAAGCATTTTAACAGCAAAAATATCGGTTAGACTCAATCAAAATTAATGGAAAGTAAAACAAAAAGAAAATATAACTGTTGTAAACATTTTCCTTGAGCATTGAATGCACTGGTATCCATTTGAGGAAGGAAGATTTTTGCCATAATCCAAGAGATCATAAGTTAGTTTAGCTAAAAATAGAACTTAGAGAGAGAGAGAGAGAGAGAGAGAGAGAGAGAAATTTGTCCAAGTGTTGAAGAGTGAAGCATTAGTTGGCTCTAGATTAATCCCAGCTAACTGTTTCAAGAAAGGTGACCGGCCAAAGGATAGTTAGCTAGCTGAAGAGTGTCTTCAGTTAGCTAGTTTCAAAATGTACATGCCCATAGAAAAGTTCTGCAATCCATCAGCTAGCTAAAGGGTAGCTTCAGTTAGCTAGATCCATGAGGAGGTCGATCAAAAGAAAATCTGCAAAAGAATAGTTAGCTGGAACAAAGGTTCAATTAGCTATTTATAAGAAGAGCATGGCCAGAAAATATTTTCATCCCAAAGTAGTTAGCTGGAGGTTGACTCCAGTTAACTCATTCAAATTTTCATGCGGCTATGAGAGGGAATACCAAACCTGTAGTTAGCTGGACACAAAGTCTAGTTAATTGTTTTGAAGATTCACATAGCCAGGAGGGAAGATAGCAACCGGCTAGTTAGCTGGACACAAGGTCTAGTTAACTCCTTTGAATTTCCACATGGCTAGAAGAGTGACCAGGTTAAAAGTAGTTAGCTGAAGGCTAGCTTCAGTTAACTTATTCCAAGATCCACACGGCTAGAAGAGCAACCGGGTTAAAAGTAGTTAGCTGAAGGCTAGCTTCAGTTAACTTATTCCAAGATCCACATGGCTAGAAGAGCAACCAGGTTAAAAGTAGTTAGATGAAGGCTAGCTTCAGTTAACTCATTCAAAGAGCAGTTCAGCCAGAAGAAGAGATAGTTAGCTAGTCAGCTAGCTGGACTGAGAGTCCAGTTAACTCATATCACCATGCAAAATGCCCAGGCACAAAGTAGCTAATTCGTCAGCTAGCTGGACTGGGAGTCCAGTTAACTAACAGCTCCATGCACACGCCCAAGGCAACAAATAGCTAACTCGTCAGCTAGCTGGACTGGGAGTCCAGTTAACTAACAGCCTCATGCACACACCCAAGGCAGAAAGTAGCTAACTCGCCAGGTAACTTATTTGAGGGAGCATTCGACTAAGAGGAAAGGTTCGGCCAGGAAAGAGATCTAGGGCAGCTTAGCTAGCTGGAAAAAATCTCCAGTTAACTAATTTGAGAACCAAACGGCTAAAAGCATTTATCCATGTGAATTTAACTTGATGAGGCTCATTGTAAGACATCTGAAAGCATTCTTTGATCATCTATATTTTTCTGCATTGATCTTTGTCTTCATAATAAAAAATTAGTCCTCACTTAATTATTTTGTAATCATCAAAATCAATCTAGGGCCAACACTTTCTTTTTATCTTTTTTAATGGTCTATATGGATGGTGGGAGAATGAGGGAAAAGAAAGGAAAAGAAAAAAAAAGGTAATAAAATTTTACTTGGAAGAAAGATGAGGAAAAAACAGAGAGAGAGAAGAATGATCTACAACTCAACTCATCTCAGCCTTTCTCCAACTACATGGGGTCGGTTACATGAATCTACTTCCTCCACTTTACTCTATTCAGAACTAAGTCGACATTCAAATGATAAATAGTTATATCTTTTTTAATTATTTCTCTTCGCATTAGTTTAAGTCTACCACTACTTCTATTCTTACCATGGATTGTTAAAAGATCACTCTTTCTAACTGAAAAATCTAAAAGTATTTGTTGTATATGTCCAAATCACCATAATCAATTTTCTCTCATTTTATCTTTATTTGGGGCTATTCCTATCATTTCTCTTATATGTTTATTTTGTTGGGCCTGGTGTGGTGCTATCAAGGCCCAGGTGGGCTAACTTGTATTGGGCTGGGTTTGAGTCCAAGGGTTGAGATTAAATCAAGTCACGGGTGTACACGGGCTTGGGGATTAGTTTAATCTCATTGGGTTAGTCCATGGAGTTTTTGTTGAGTCTGGGCCTGGCCCACTTTGTGGATGTATTTAAACTCTAGTCTCTAGGGTTTGGAAGGAATAGAGAACAGATTCTTTTCTCCCAAAAATTCCCTTCTCTCTCATCATAGGGCGGTAGCCCTTTCTTTCTCCTCCCCATCTTCCTCCTTTTCAAGAAGTAAACCTAACAGGATTAGAAATCCTTAATTCTAGTTCTTGTTGAACGGGGATCCCATTGCTATTCATTAAGGTCTAAACCTAACAGGATTAGAAATCCTTAGTTCTAGTTCTTGTTGAACGGGAATCCCATTGCTATTCATCAAGGTCTAAACCTACAGGATTAGAAATCCTTAGTTCTAGTTCTTGTTCAACGGGGAATCCCATTGCTATTCATCAAGGTCTAAACCCTAACAAGTGGTATCAGAGCCTGGTTTAAGGAGTAATCTGGAGGCCTTCAAGGAGTTGAAATAATTTCAACAGAATCTCGTCAAGGTACTTCTCTATTTTATAAAATTTATTTTTGTGCTATTTTTTGAAATTGGCCATGGGGAGTAGCATAAAAATAGAGGTTGAGAAGTTTGATGGGAAGGAAAGTTTCTCCATGTGAAAAGTCCGGGTAGAGGACCTCCTTGTGCAGCAGGGTTTAGATTTGGCTTTGGAGGAAAGGCCAGATGGGATGACAGACAAGCAGTGGATTTTATTGGAGAAGAAGACAGTTCAATGATCAGGGGCTGTCTGGCGGATTCAGTCCTCTATTCAGTGCTGGAGGAGAAGACCCCGAAGGGACTCTGGACGAAGTTGCACACCCTCTATATGGGGA
>UESW01004957.1:575292-596404 GCA_900491605.1 Calamus simplicifolius | reverse complement strand
CGGCCCCCAAGAGTCTGGACGGCCCCAGTCTGGACGGCCCCCAGAGTCTGGGCGGCCCCAGTCCTGGGCGGCCCCCAGTCTGGAGTCGGCCTCCAGAGTCTGGGCGGCCCCGGTCCTAGGTGGCCCCCCTGGGCAGCCCCCAAGATCTGGAAGGCCCCCTATTCCTGGGCGGCCTCCCCAAGATCTGGACGGCCCCTATTCCTGGGCGGCCCCCCAAGATCTGGATGGCCCCTAGTCCTGGATGGCCCCAGAGTCTGGGCGGCCCCCAGTCCTAGGCGGCCCCCAGAGTCTGGGGCGGCCCCCGATTTTAGAATGATTCTCACGTCAGAACCATTAAACGAGATAAACCGTCATATTCGGAACAGAAATCGAGAATCATTAAGCATCATCACGCTTAAATGGTTCGCATAAGACAAACACAAACAGCCGAGAAAAAGGAGATTGAACCTCTATTTTAGAGCCAGATCCCTTTTCTCTCACTCTGACGTCTCCACTAACCCTGACATTCCCTTGGGATAACCAAGATCATCATGAAAATCCTTATCTTCATGAGCAAGTTTCTTAATACCTTATTATTAATTATCATGAATGACCACGTAAAGGCAAGATGGACGAATGTTTATCCTACACGTGGACCTCCTGAATTAAAAAAAAAAGGAAAAAAAAAAAAAAAAAAAGGATAAAGGGAGGGGAGAGGGGGGGGGCTTTTCTTCCTTCAGAAAGAGATCTGAAAACAAGAAAAAATCTGGTGATCCAGCATCAACAGATTGGCGCGCCAGGAAGGGGGCATCGTCGGAGCGGTGAGGCATACCTGTTCTACGGTTCCACGAACATGAGTTCCAGATCTCTGGAAGAAGACCCCGTTGATTGGTCTGGGGGGCATCTCGCCTCCTAACCATGATTTCAAAGCCCTTAGCCCTTCTCAGCCGGCGAAACCAAGCTCTCCGGTTCTTTCCCCACCGCTGCCGGTTCCGGCTATTCCTCAGGATCCACTTATGATCCTCACCCAACAAGTTCAAACTCTCGTCGGGATAGTTCGACAGATGCAAGAGCATCACTCTCGAGGAGCCCACCAACGGCTCGAGCCACCTCTGTTACCTAGGTCGGCTACTCCTGTCAGCCGACAATCGGCTCGAGGAGATCCCCTCCGGCAAAGCCTCTCGCCCTTATTCCTCAGGAAGGCGGCGCTCTCAAAGCTCTGAGGATGGTTCACGCTCTGTCCCGTTCCCCTAGCAGCCCACCTGCCGGGCGACGACGGGGGAAGGAACCATATGAGATCATCCGGTGGCGCCGCCAGTCTCCTTCCAGTTCTCCTGAACCAACCGGAGGACGTATAGCTGACAGAATGCAAAAGCGTCTGGAAGAGCAAGATCGCAGGTTGGAGGAGCTCAGTCAAAGAATCAATAATCAGCCGGGGTCGGACTATGATACTCGCCCCCCTCTCACTCGCGGGTTATGGAGGAACCCATTCCAAGGAGGTTCCGATTTCCTCAGCTGGACCCTTATGATGGCACCACCGATCCCCTAGATCATTTGGAGAGCTATAAAGCCATCATGCAAGTCCAGGGGGCGCCGGATGCTCTTTATGTGTGGCCTTTCCGGCCACCCTTCGAAAGGCGGCCCGGGTCTGGTATTCTCGTCTGCCCTCACGCAGTATTGACTCTTTCCGGCAATTGGAGAGATCTTTTCTGGCTCATTTCGACGCTTGTCGAAAAATTCCGCGAGTAGCAGACAGTTTATTCTCCGTGCAGCAGCAGGAAGGAGAATCTTTAAAAGATTTTATAACCCGCTTCAAAGTAGCGGCCCTAGAAGTCTATCATCTTGAAGATGCTGTAGCCACTTTGGCTCTAAAACGGGGGCTCCGACCCTCCCGTTTTACTTATTCTTTAGACAAAAGACCTCCTTCTTCTTATGCTGATCTCCTAAGTCGAGCGCAGAAGTACATCCGCGCCGACGAAGCTGACTCATCCAGGAGAGGTACACAAGGAGAACTAGCAAGAGATCTACTCGACCGGAGTTGGAACGAACCTCCTTCCAAGAAGCCAGAACCTTTGCGCCGACCAACTGATCGCCGCAAGAAGCCAGCTCCCAGGGAGGACCATCTTACACCCCTCTTAGCACCTCGAACTCATATCCTTATGGAAATCGAAAACGAGCCCTATTTACGGCGTCCGCCCCCATTGAAGAAGGGCACTGCCCGCGAGAAGCCGCTATTGCCGTTTCCATAGGGATTATGGCCATGACACTGAAGAATGTCGGAACTTGAAGCAGGCCATTGAAGAGCTAATTCAGAAAGGATACCTTGGGCAATACATCCAGAAGAAAGAAGCTCCTCCTGTACCAGCTTTGATGGGCCTCCTCCCGTTCAGGCCAGCATCGATAATCCCCCAACGGAGAGGATGGTAGGTATGATTTCTCCGGAAGAAGTTTCATCTTCTAAGAGACCAAGGGGGGGAAGGTTAGATGATGTAATCCCTTCTGGGGAGATATAGCGGGGGTAATTGTAAAAGATGATAGCGTCGTTGTTTCGATGACGATTCGCTAGGCATCCTGTAAAAAGATCTTAATCGACAGTGGGAGCTCCGCTAATGTGCTTACTTATGATGCATTTCTTCGGATGAATTTACCTCTGGATTCTCTTCGGCCGTAGCCGTCCCTCTAGTTGGTTTCACTGGAGACTCTATACGAGTGGAGGGCGAGTTACTTTACCAGCCACGGCAGGATCGCCGCCATGTCAAAGCACGGTAATGCTGGATTTTCTGGTAGTTCGGGTCCCCCTGGCTTACAACGCCATTCTTGGCCGCCCCGGCTTGAATATGTTAGATGCAGTTATATCTACCAAGCGCCTATTGGTGCAGTTCCCTACCAACCAAGGAATTGGTGTGATGCATGGAGAGGTAGACTCGGTTAGACCCTGCTATCATTTAGCCCCTAGTCCCCAGGCAAAGTTCCTCCGGTTGCCGAGTCGTTTGACCCTAGAGAAGTTGAGCGGAGAGGAGAGCCAGCGGAGCTTCTAATATCTTACCCCCTGGGAGATGATCCCACTAAGATCGTGCAAATGGTGAGCTCCTCTTCCCTGAGGTCCGGGATCAGCTCCTAGCTTTCTTATCAATGAATGCAGATGTCTTCGCCTGGAAAGTGACGGACATGGTCGGGATTCCTCCGGAGGTGATTATTCATCAACTTAATATCAACCCAAGCTGCCGTCCTGTTCGCCAGAAGAAAAGGAGTTTCGCCTCTGAGCGGCAGAAGGTCATTGACGAGAGGTAGACAAATTGCTTATGGCCGGTCATATTCGGGAGGCCAATATCCTGATTGGTTAGCCAATGTGGTCATGGTCCGGAAAGCTAGCGGAGGATGGAGAATATGCATCGATTACACCGATCTTAACAAAGCTTGTCCCAAGGACAGTTTTCCGTTGCCACGGATCGACCAGTTAGTAGATTCAACTTCTGGTTATGAACTCCTTAGCTTCATGGATGCCTTCTCAGGGTATAATCAGATAAAATTGGACCCCTCAGATGAAGAGCATACTTCTTTTATCACCGAGAAGGGCATTTATTGTTATAGAGTAATGCCCTTCGGGTTGAAGAATGCAGGAGCTACCTATCAGAGGCTGATGAACAAAGTTTTTAAAGACCAGCTCGGCCGCAACATGGAGGTATATGTAGATGATATGTTGACAAAAAGCACCTGTGCCACTGACCATGTCGCCGACCTGCAGGAGACTTTCCACAACCTCCGGCTCCATAGAATAAAGCTCAACCCACGCAAATGTGCATTTGGAGTTACTGCAGGGAAATTCTTGGGTTTCTTAGTTACCCGGCGGGGGATTGAAGCAAACCCAGAGAAAATTCAAGCCATCCTCAATATGAGACGGCCTATGTGTAAGAAAGAAGTGCAACAACTCACCGGGAGGATAGCAGCATTAAGCCGATTTTTGTCAAGATCAGCCGAGAGGTGTCTACCTTTCTTCAAGGTCTTGCGTAAAGCAGATGGCTTCGAATGGACAGAAGACTGTCAACAAGCTTTTGAAGAACTTAAGGAGTTCTTGTCCACACCGCCCCTGTTGTCTAAACCGGAAGAAGGAGAGAAGCTCTTCCTCTATCTTGCGGCTTCCTCAGAGGCCGTTAGTTCCGTTCTGGTGCGTGTCGGCGACCATGCCATTCAAAGACCTATATATTATACCAGCAAAGTACTTCATGGTGCAGAAGAGAGGTATTCCAAAACGGAGAAAGTCATCTTTGCTTTATTGTTTCTGCTCGCCGACTTAGACCCTACTTTCAAGCCCATCCTATAGTCGTCCTCACTGATCAACCTCTCAGAGCTATTTTGTCACGACCAGACACTTCTGGCCGGTTAGCCAAGTGGGCCATCAAATTAGGGGAATTCGACTTATCATTTCAGCCCAGAGCATCTTTGAAATCCCAGGTCTTGGCTGATTTTCTAGTAGAGTGCACCTGGTCTGAGGAACATCAAGAAGAACTTCCCCCGGATCCTTTTAGATGCTGAGAGGAGGATGATAAAGCATGGGTCCTCCACGTCGACGGAGCCTCTAACTCACAGGGGAGCGGAGCTGGTCTCATTCTCGCTAGCCCAGAAGGCGCGGTACTAGAGTATGCTCTTCGTTTCCTCTTTGAAGCCACCAACAATCAAGCTGAATATGAAGCTTTGCTGACCGGAATCAAACTAGCGCATGGGATGGGAATCAAGAATCTCCGAGCTTTCACCGACTCGCAGCTTATTTCCGCCCAGGTAGCAGGGGAGTATGAAGCTCGGGACCCTATCATGTCCCAATATCTGAACAAGGTCAAACTATTAATTCCCTTGTTAGATCACTTCACCATTAGCTATATACCCAGAGGTGAAAATGCTAGGGCCGATATGTTAGCCCGACTTGCTACCTCGATGGATAGCGCCATGGGCAAAACCTACATCGAGTACCTGGAAACACCTAGTATCGAAGCTGCTGAAGAAGCTCTGCCCATTATCCAAAAGAAACCTGGATGGAATCTTATATCCGGTATTTGAAGGACGGCGTTCTCCAGTTGATCATGAGGAAGCTAAGCTGCTTAAGCGGAGGGCTTCTAAATTTGTGCTGCTAGAAGGCCAACTCTACAAGAATCCTTCTCTCAGCCTCTCCTCAAATGTGTTAATTCGGTCGATGCGGATTATATCCTTAGGGAAATTCATGAAGGCATCTGTGGGAATCACTCAGGAGGCCGATCTCTAGCACGCAAGGCCCTCCGACAAGGATATTATTGGCTCACCATGCAGGAGGATGCAACCGAACTAGTGAAAAGATGTGATCAATGCCAACGGTACGCCTGCATTCAGCGGCAACCATCTTCCCAGTTAAACTCTCTTTCTGCTCCCTGGCCTTTCGCTCAGTGGGGCATGGACATCCTCGGCCCTTTCCCTCCGGCGTCAGGACAGCGAAAATTCCTACTAGTCGCCGTTGATTATTTCACTAAATGGGTCGAAGCTGAAGCACTCGCCAAGGATTACTGAAGCCAAGGTCAAAACCTTTTTCTGGAAAGCCATTATTTGTCGATACGGCATACCACATACTCTTATCACTGATAATGGCCGACAGTTCGACAACAACACCTTCCGGACTTTTTGTGCTGATCTCGGCATCATGCAACGATTCACCTCCGTCGGCCATCCACAATCTAATGGAGAGGCTGAGGTTACAAATCGCATGATATTGCGGGGACTAAGGACCAGACTGGATACGTCCAAAGGAAGGTGGGTAGAAGAGCTCCCGAGTGTACTCTGGGCATACCACACAACTCCCAGAACACCAACAGGAGAAACGCCGTTCAATCTGGTTTTCGGTTCCGAAGCTGTTATTCCCGTCGAAATTGGCTTACCAAGTAGTCGAGTAGAAACATATGACGAAGCGGACAACCTCCCTAATTTAAGAGCCAATCTTGACCTCATTGATGAAGCAAGAGATCGAGCTCGAATTAAGATGGCGGCCTACCAGCAGCGGGTGGCGAGGTATTATAATACCCGCGTCCGCTCGAAGAGCTTCCGTCAAGGAGATTTGGTTCTGAGAAAGCTTCGGTGTCCAAACCAACGGAAGGGGGCAAATTGTCTCCAAACTGGGAAGGGCCCTACCGGATAGGAGAAGTCCTTCACCGTGGAGCATACCGACTTGAAGATCTAAATGGACAACTAATCCCCGAACGTGGAACGCAGATAATCTTCGGCCATACTACCAGTAATGTAATGTATTTACCCAAATATTAAATAAGCCTGCATATTTGAACGCGATTTTGTAGACGATTCTTTCGCGGCCCTACAGTCCAAAGGACACCCCCAGGCCGGTATAACCTACCCCTGAGGAGGTTCAAGTCCATGACTTAAGCGGCCCCGAATCACGTTCTCCAACGATAGGCGGCTCGGCGGCCCTACAGTCCAAAGGACACCCCCAGGCCGGTATAACCTACCCCTGAGGAGGTTCAAGTCCATGACTTAAGCGGCCTCGAATCACGTTCTCCAATGATAGGCGGCTCGGCGGCCCTACAGTCCAAAGGACACCCCCAGGCCGGTATAACCTACCCCTGAGGAGGTTCAAGTCCATGACTCAAGCGACCTCGACTTAGACGGTTTTGAGTCACGCCCGTAGATAGATACTCGGTTACCCTCGAAATACAATTCTGCAAAAGGGCCAAATGGCCCACAATCCTAAGGGCATCGTACCTCCTCGAACCCAGGATTGGCTCCCCGCAAGGGCCCCTAAACTACCTTATCGAAGTTCTAGGACTTGCATCCTGATACGACACACCAGAAAGCGACCCCGAAATTTGGACTTAATGTCAACTCATGGATGGGTCTCCTAATCCATAGGTAGGAATCAGGAATCAAGCAGATGGAATATTAAGTAACATCAAATAAACAAAAAGCGACATCTACTCATTCAAAGTCAATTCACTATAAAATTTTATAAAATATCGTCAATGAACTGATATTAGTTACAAAAAGAAGTCCTTTAAAGGACCAAGTCAAGAACAGAAAAGCTAAACTAAAATCAAGATGAACCTAGACATCCTCTATCAGTCTTCGGGATGCTCCTTCTCAGTGATTGGATCAGAAGCCGGCTCCTCAGTAGTGGGCATCTCTACAGCGGAATCTTTGGTCGTCACCACTCCATCCGCCACATCTTCGACCTCCATATCAGAGGTCTCTTCGTCATCCGCGGGTCGAAACGTTCAAGGTTTTCTAAGTTAAAGTGTCGGGCTAACCTCCGTTTACATCTTTCAAAACCCTGAATAAAGGCGTCCAGGGCGGCCTCGTGGAGCTCCGACGCAAAGTCCGAAGAGTCCTTGTACTCCTTGATAGCCTCCCGGACTTTGGCTTCGGCCGCGGCCACCTTTTTCCGGACTTTGGCTTCGGCCGCGGCCACCTTTTCTTGAACTTTGGCTTCGGCCGCGGCCACCTTTTCTTGAGCTTTGGCCTCGGCCGCAGTCATCCTCTCCCGGGCCTCCATCATCACTGTTGCGACCCTATCCAGAGCTTCCTTAGCGTCTCTCTCGGCTAGAACCAATTTTTCTACAGCATCGCGAGCCGCGGCTTCCGCGTTGTCTGCTCGATTTTCAGTATGTTCTAGCCTGAGAGTGGTTTCCTTCAACCTTTCTTCTGTTGGCAGCAATTTCGCCCGGACCTCAGATAGTTGGGCGTCTAAGCTCCGCAGCTCCTTTTCCGCCCTTCCTTGCCAGGTCCGATAATCCTCCTGAATGACCCGAAGGTCATGTAGTGCTTTTGACTCTCGGGCCTTCGTCTCCACCAACTCTTTGTCCAAGCTCTCACTGCGAGACTTGGCCTTGTTCAGGTCTTCGCGCAGCACAAAAAGGCCATTAGACATCTGCAAAATACATTCGGTGAATACCCGAACTCAATAATCACAAAAGGGAAGGAAAAGGTCATAGCTCTACCTGAAGCGCGCTGTGAACATAGTGTCAAATGACTCCTCTTGTGATACCTTCCTCATTTTTTCTGAAACCTGGGCAGGATTGAAAGTTTGAGAATTGTCTCCGATAGGCAACTTTTATATCCAGTACCCAGGTTAGGCGGTTGAGAAGGTGGAGATGAACTTCTCAAAGTATCTGAGGGAGCGGGAGCAAGAACGCCCGCTTCCTTTAACGATGACGGGCCTGGCAAATCAATTTCAACTGCTTCCACGCTCCCTACCGATCCCCCAGCGCCCTTATTGGAAGATGGGGTGACTGCCGGAAGGCCCTCCTCGACAGGATCTCCTATCGGGATCCCTTTGGAGGACTTATCTCTCCTCGCTGTCTTCTATCAGGTTGCTTCAGGAAGAACCGCTGGAAGCTGGGCCCGATAACCCGATTCTGACTGACGGAGCCTTTTTGGTTCATTCCCTGCCGCGCCACGATCGCTTCTTTCTCTCTTTCGAAGGCCCGATATCAGCGAGTCTTGAGAAAACTTCATTACTGTAATGTAGTGAGCATATGGTTAGCTAAAGGGAAGACACCAAATGTTAGCTACAAATATAATAATAAGAAAAAAGAAAAAATTCTTCGGGGCTCACCGGGCGCTGCAGCCAGCGACACCGGCACGAACGCAATCTCCCGGAGATTATCCTCCGATAGCAATTCCTTACTGGGAGGAATGATAGTAGAAATCAAAGTGTTGAAAAGCTCACGGTCTCTCTCATCAATACTCGAGTTCTGGTTAGAACTGGTATCCGGAATACCCCAATCTACATCCAGCCCCTCCAAGTGTGCGTAAAAAAATCGAGACTTCCACCCTTTAATTTTAGAAGGAAGGTTAAGCCTAAGGACCCTTTTGGGCCTTGATGCGAAGCTCCACCACCCATCCCTAACCGGGTTTCGAATCCTATATAATGCCCTAAATAAAGAAAGTCGAGCGGAAGCTCCATGAAAGGAACAAAGTACTAGAAATGAAAAAATGACACGAATAGAATTAGGGGTAAGCTGTGCGGGAATAAGGTGATACCTGTTCAATAAGTTTACGAAAAAAGGATGTAAGGGCAGCCGTAGACCGCCCTTGAAAAACTCTTCATACAACGAGACCTTTCCTGGTCGTGCTAGGGTGACCCTATCCTCGGGGAGGGGAACGGAGAGCCGAATGTCACTAGGGATCCTGAACTGAGCCCTAAGATTCCTAAGATCTTGGGAGGATGTAACAGAGGCGACATCTGCCGGCCTGGCCGATTTGGAAGCAATCGCGGGAGGCCCTACCTCACGACTGGTAGACGAGGAGGAAACCCTAGGGGACTGGGATAACAACCTAGACACAGGCTGCACAGACCGAGCAACGGGTTGGTCCCCACGGATGACTACCCCTCCGAGGGCCTGTCGACGCGCTTGAGAATCTCCTCACGGGAGGGCTCAACCATGGGGCCCTTACCTTTCCTATCTTGGGAGGGATCCATAAAAGAGAGAAAGGGAGAAGAAGAAGTCGACTAACCTGGGCTTGAAGAGGTAAAATCGCAGAAGGATACACAAAATAAAAGATTAAGGGATGGAGGGGACGGCCCCCTCCCTTTTATTATAAATCGGACGCAACGCCTCGAGCACCACAAAGACGCGTGACAGTCCCCCAGTGGAGCCGGACAAACGAAAAGACACCATCCTCTTAGAGATATGTGCCTCCCCTCTTTCTTCCTTTTCTCGAAACGACACTTATCATGTGCTAGATTTTGAAATTCGAATTTTTCCGCCCTTCTCCCTTACACGTGCGCAACACACCTGAATACAAGGAACATGGGCGAGGGGGCATATGATATAGATAGTAAATAAAATAGTTAGTAAATAATACAAGTTAGAAAATAAAAGCCCTAGTCCTGGGTGGCCCCCAGGATCTGGACGGCCCCCAGTCCTAGGCGGCCCTCCAGGATCTAGTCTAGGCGGCCCCCAGAGTCTGGGCGGCCCCCAGTCCTGGGCGGCCCCAGAGTTTGGGTGGCCCCTATTCCTGGGCGGCCCCCAGTCCTAGGCGGCCCCCAGTCCTAGGCGGCCTCCCAAGATCTGGACGATCCCTAGTCCTGGACAGCGACCCCCAGAGTCTGGGCGGCCCCCAGTCCAGGTGGCCCCCATAGTCTAGGCGGCCTCCAGAGTCTGGGCGGCCCTCAGTCCTGAGCGACCCCAGTCCTGGACGGCCCCCAGAGTTTGGGTGGCCCCTATTCCTGGGCAGCCCCCCCAAGATCTGGAAGGCCCCTATTCCTGGGCGGCCTCCCAAGATCTGGACGGCCCCTATTCCTGGGCGGCCCCCCAAGATCTGGATGGCCCTTAGTCCTGGACGGCCACCAGAGTCTGGGCGGCCCCCAGTCCTAGGCGGCCCCCAGAGTCTGGGCGACCCCCAATTTTAGAATGATTCTCATATCAGAACCACTAAACGTGATAAACCGTCATATTCGGAACAAAAATCGAGGATCATTAAGCATCATGACGCTTTAAATGATTCGAATAAGACAAACACTGAAACACCGCCGTTTATCTAGAAAAAGGAGATACTGAACTCCTATTTTAGAGCCAGATACCTTTTCTCTGACTCTGACATCCACACTAACCCTGACATTCCCTTGGGATAACCAAGGTCATTATGAAAATCCTTATCTTCATGAGCAAGTTTCTTAATACCTTCATTATTAATTATCGATGAATGACCACGTAGCGAAGGCGAATATAGGACGAATGTTTATCCTACACGTGGACCTTCTGAATTAAAAAGAAAAAGGAAAAGAAAAACAAAAAAAAAGAGGATAAGAGGGAGGGGGAGAGTGCGGTGGGGGACTTTTCTTTCTTCAGAAAGAGATCTCATAACAAGAAAGAAATCTGGTGATCCAGCATCAATAGAAAGTATGAAAGGGTAAGCAAAAAGTAATCATTTCAGTGATTAGGATGAATCTTTCATATTATTGCTTAAATAGAAGCTTGCTATATAAACATCCAACCGTAAGATAGAGGACATTTAGAAAATGTATAAGATAATTAGTTGTTGACTTCAGTTCAATTAAAGTCGACAGCTAGTTTGATATCAAATTAGCATGCCTAACTTGTCAATTTAGATGATGATTAAATTCCCACTTAGAATTGATAATTTCTCTATGCGGAAATCTTCAATAAATTGACGACTTCAAAATCAAACTATCCGTTCAATTGACTAATTTTGTTCGTGAAGATTGTTATTTAAAATAGCGATTTTTACTAACAACCACTATTTTTTTTTAGCCTCTCCCATATGGTAGAAACCATATTATTTTTGCAAAATAATTCAAGAAAGAATTATTGTCGGACATAGATGCTATATATATATATAAAAGAATCCATAAGCTGCCAAGAAATATATTTGCAGTGCTACTATAGCATCGTATACATGCACCACTAACGAATTATTTTTAGGACATTGATTAAAGAAACTTGGTTTACCCAAAGGTCCTCCAATTTTTCCTTCTCCTGGACAAAAGAAATCAAGGCTCAACCTCTTTGTGACCTGTCATTCCAAAACTCCCAATCATACAAAAAACTGTTTCTAGGTTGTTATCTAAACCTGGCCTGTACTTCCTCCATAATGAGTTTTTTGAGAGAGGATTAGACCCAATGGATCTAATGACTCACACATATAAGCTGGCTTAAGCTCGGGATATGTTATGCAACTAAAGTTATAGATTCGAACCCTACCTAGATGGACTTTGTGTTCAGGTTGGAAGTTCTCTTGGAGCTAAGCCCATGGGTAAAAAATAAGGGGGTTTTGAACTGTTGTGTCCAATGTTTTGAAAATTGGATCAGACAATGAACCGGTTTAACATTTAAATCGTGGGTCAATCAGTTCGATCAGATGAACCGATTTGATCGGACCGAATAATATTATAATTAATTTTAATTTAAAATATAAAATAATAAAATATAAATATAATTTAAATAAAAAATTAAAAAAAATCTAAAAATCGAGTTGAACCGGTTCGAAATCCAACCGGTTTAATAGGTTTTTTTTCGATTTTCATCGAGTCATATAAAAGTTAACTTTAATAATAAAATTAGACCGAATTGATGATTAATTTTCGATTGCTCAGCCGATTTGGTCCGATTTTTAAAACACTGGATCTTGGTGGTAGAGTAGAGGACTTGATGACATGGAAGCAGTCGGTTTGGTGGACCTTGGCCTATAATGTGTGAGCTTGTCTCTTTCATTTGGGAGAGAGGTGGTCGCATCAAAAACGTGTGGGTGTTATCTTGATTGCTAACCCCCGTCCACGTTTAAGTAATCGCTCCCTAATAGACGCTTGACAAGTGCTCGTATGGACTTCTCCCTTGGCTTGTACAAGCTTCTTGCAAGAAATGAGCACATATGATAGATTCGCTTCCAGCAAGAATGGTCAATGACAATGACCTCAATGCTCGTGAAACATTCATAAGCTTTTATTTTTACCTCTTGCATCATCAAAAATAGTTTATAGCTAACACCGAAAGAAACCTTTCAGTATTGAAGACAAATTTTATTACAAGATCAAATTGTCATGCCTCCAACCTCTTATATGGTTGGACATATGACACGGCAAAATAATCTTTAGGTGTGATCTTAAAAGCCATGCCAAATCTGAATTTTAAATAGTTTCTAATTTAATAAGAATATAATTTTTTTTCTTATTTTTAACTCTAGTCATGGTCCACTTGATCCTAAACATCTTTAAGCTTTATAAAAAAAGAAATTATGAAAAAAAAAGCATAAATATATACATGCATCAAATCATATACAATCAATAATTAATTATTACAATGAGGCATACACCAATATGGCTAGTATTATATTTCAAATATGATAGAGATTATTGGTTATAAGATGAGAAGCTATGATCTTAAGGTGGTAGAGATAATTAGGTAACCTTTGGAATCCATGATGATAACCTATAAGAGTTAAAAGAACAATTTTGATATCTATAATTTAAGATAGACTTTATAAGTAGAATCCATATTTTTTTCTACATGCAGAGTTTGGTATTATGAGATAATAATTTTGAGAGGGTTAATTTCAAAGATTTGTGTAGAATAGGTAACCCCCTTAATTTCAAGGTTAGGCTCTTATATTTATGAAGATAGAATTTTGATGACTGGTATTAGTTTTTATGTGCCTAATAATTTGATAGTTTTGTTACTTGAAACAGTATTGCATAACATTAATGAGGTTTGATTAGAAAATAATTTTGTTTTCTACATTAAAATCAAGGGGACTATATATTATGATTCAATTTTGATGAATATATTAAAGAATTATGTTTAGAATTGATGTAATTGTACTAGCCTTGCGAATGTGTTAAAATTTGTCCTGGTTCCTTCGAAATGAAGCTAAACAAAACTATTTATTTTTGGAAGACATATTAAGGGTTGTGCTATGATATAAAATGTTCTTGTGATGCAAATTTATTTTGATGGAATTTTTCACTAGGCAGCTTTCGGAGGATACCTTATATGATCTTCTATGATAGAGTTCTAATTTGTTATCTATTGAAATGATCAAGATTGTTAATATTTGACACTATGCATAAATTAGAAAAAGATTTTATAAATGTGATAAAGTTTGTGGTTTTTTATGGTATTGTGTCCAAACACACAAAAAAAAATGTTTAAATCTGACAAACAACCCATCATTAATAATCCCTTGCTTTTGTTGAGAATAGATTGATGATAGTCATGACTTCCATGTGGCAAAGTGGCGTTTGGTTCGCAATAATATAAGATTACGAGAAATCATATACTATAATCTTGTACTAAGTAATTAGATTATCAGTAATAAAGATTATCATATTTGATTTATCTTAATAATATTAATTCAGATTCTCATAAATGCTAGATTTAATATATTATATTATATTATATTTTGTTATAAATCTTTTTTGTCTTTTAAATGGCTAGCTTTTCCTAAGCTAAAATATGAAATTTTGATATGAAAATCAATATTTTCTTAATCAAATCTTGTTGTAAATCAATATAAATTTGATATGAAAGTTTATTCTGTCATATTTTAATTATGATCATAATCTCATGTCAAAGATGGATAACAAATAATAGATCACATCCCACGGGATCTATATGATGTACAATTAATTATTTAAAACAAGAATGAATTTATACCGGTCTGCTAAAAATCATAGATCTACCATAATTGTGAGAGTTAGATCTTATCTAGAGCAAAATTATGCATTTTGATATCACTGTTGGACATGTGATCATGAGAAATTAAGTAGAATATTATGCAACGGAATAAAATAACAAGTGAAAAATACGATTGCTCTTTGACCCTAACTCACCATGTATGAAAGAAAAACTATATACATAATATGAGAGTTGTATGCCTCCTATGAGACACTAAAATCAGGAAAGCACATCATCCTTTGAGAATTACTATACTCAGATACTCTAATCTATGTGCCTATCTACAGCTATGTCAAGCTCTAAGACCAACCATACGGCAAGGAGACGCTCTGAAAGATAAAACTTTTCATACAAGCTCTCACTTTCCCTCACATTGAAAATAAAACTAGTCCTCTACTTATGCAATGCACGGCACTGCTTTGATTTAAATTTTTAAATAAAAAATAAAAATAATTAGTATTTTATAAATAATTCAAATAGAATAAAATCCTCAATTTTGTTAATATTGTTTTATGATATTATTTCTTGAAGGACTGAACCAAGAATCATACAGTATGCATCATGCGAACTGACATCTTTCTTACGCTAATTAATTTTCAGCAGAGTGCCCTGGTTTTCTTATTCGCTCATCTCAGTTAGAGTGACAATTGTTGACGCTCGATCACTGGAACCAGATGTCAAAAAAAATGCTGACTGCTGGTGTGGTCCTCTTCGAAACGGATGACCTACAAGAAGCCCCGGTATCGAAAGAAGCTTTGGTAAGGACCCTCCGATGATCAAGTCAGCAATTAAGGTCACAATCGAAAGGAAGCTTGAAGAAGCCCCCCTCCGAAAAAGAAAGAAGACCCCAGGGGTCAGAGTGCCCCTTAGGATTTTGGAGTGTGTAAGGAAATGTGAGTGTGAATGTGTGGATACTCGTTCTTTACGTACCTTGATTCTGAACTCTCTTACCTTTTATAGGCCTTTGACATATGTCTGAGGATTAGCCATGTAAAGTTCCGTGAAAAGGAATCTCTGCAGGGCATGTGGTAATTATGTGAGTAGGGGCTGGTCGATGGGCTTCGTCCCATCGAAGACTTGGGCCTAGCCGTTGGTGGGCTTGGTCCCATCAACTGCGCAAGTCAGGCGATAGGTGGGCCTGACTGTGTCAGGCTGCATAGGTCAGGTAGTAGGTGGGCCTGGCGATGGTCAGACGGTAGGTGGGCTTGGTAGGGGCCGCAGGGGGCCGACTTGAAGAAGTCGAGGCCGCCTCAGCTAACTTGGAGGAGTCGGGGCTGCAGGGGGCCGACTTGAAAAAGTGGAGGCCGTAGGGGGCTGATTTGGAGGAGTCGGGGCTGCCTCGACTGACTTGGAGGAATCGGGGCCGCAGGGGGCCGACTTGAAGGAGTCGAAGCTGCCTCGGCCGACTTGGAGAAGTCGGGACGCCTCGGTCGACTTGGAGAAGTTGGGGCCGCAGGGGGCCGACTTGGAAAAGTCGAGGGCCGCCTCGGCCAACTTGGAGAAGTCAGGGCCGTAGGGGGCCAACTTGGAGAAATCGGGGCAAGCGCGTTCATTAGCTTTCACTTACGTCGTTGGCTAACTTTGCCGTTATTGTCCACGTGGCACCACCGGCCACATCAGATGCCCCCCAGCTCCTGAGCGCGAGGGGCAATGCGTTCGTTGACCCTCGAGCGAAATGAGCGCAAAAATTGAAAATAATTGCAAGCTTTTGCGCCCTTAATTACCAAAAGTGCGGTGCGCTCTCCCGAGGTGATGTCACTTCGAAAATCTTTCATAATCAAGCGAAAAGGTGGGGGATGACGTCAGCGCCGGGCGCACTGAGAGAGCACCTCTCGAGAGATGGAAAAAAGGTGGGCGCCATCATTATTTTACTGTTCCCCATGCCTTATCATTGGCCAAAAATCTCGCTCCCTGGGTAGAACCGAGGCTTTGTACCTCGGGCGTTGGCGGGATTGTCGACAGCTGGATACTTCGGGCAATGGTAGCAGGCCACGTGGCGAGGTCTTGGACGAGGCGATTCAAAAATGTGGTATAAAACGGCCCCTCGCGCCCGAGAGAGACCTTTATGCCATCATTGTCTTCTTCACTGTTCTTCCCCCTCTGAGCTCTAAGTCCTTGAAGCTCGAAACCTTCAGTCTTCGTCTTCCTCCTTAACACCAGGTCAGTTCCCCTTTTTGCTTTCTCTCCTTAAACCCATGGACCGTCACGCTATTATGGAGGGTAAGAGACCCATGGTGAGCTCCCCTTGTTCTTATGATAATGAAGACGATGTCCCTCTGCCGCATGCCCCGGCCGGTTGGTGGAATCACCATCCGCGACCGCCTGGCGGCAGATGCCCAGCCATCTACTTGAGTGTCCTCGGTTAGGGCAGATCCGCCGGCTCTAACCTGGCCGACCCCTCCTCCAGCGGCTACCCCAATTTGGCAGGGCCAGGGGGTTGGCTTCCATTATGACCCCCGAAGAGATAGAAGACCTTAGGAGTAGGTATAGGGTTTCCAGTTTCATCAGGTTGTCCGTGCCAGGGCCTGAGGACAGAGTAAACTCCGATCTACCGGGTCGGGTTGCTCAGTACGAGGAGTTCTTTAGGTGCGGACTATGTCTCCCTTTTCATCATTTCTTCTTAAACCTACTAGATAGACATAGGTTAGTTCCCGCACAGTTGACTTTGAACTCGATTTGGATCATTTGTGCGTTCGTCATCCTCTATTTTTTCCAGAGCTCAGAGGCTAGACTTTCCCTATTTCGAGCCTTCTACAAACTCTGCCACCACAGTGAGGATGCGTGGTGGGTTTTTACTGCTAGGCCGGGCTGAGCCCTGCCTCTTCGTCTCCCCTCTAAAGTCAAGGGATGGAAATCCCGCTTTTTGTGTACCCATATGGAAGGAGTGAGGGCCGATTGAAGAGAACCCAATGTCGGCCCCAACAAAAACTCTGCCATGGACGAGAGGGATCAAGAGCTCTTCGACCGCCTGACATCCTCCGAGATCCCCTCCTACAAAGAGTTACTATCCGAGGAGAATCTCTATGAGGCCGAGCTGGCTCCGGCGATTGGTGAGCGTGAGACCCATCCTTCTTGTCCCTGGCTTGGTGCTTTCTTTTACTGACTGTGATTCTGTGCAGTGATGAAGGTGCCCACCGAGAAGCTGAAGGCGGCCTTACGCAAGAGAAGGCAGAAGGCTGGCGAGGAGGTGAGGCCGGCGGAGGGCACGAAGCAAGGCCCAAGTCGAGCCGGCTCGGGCCTCAGAGACTCATACATAGGCGCCTTCAACAACAGCGGTGGCTCCCATGGAGGAGCCAAGTAGGACACCGGAAGAGGCATTGGTGGGTGGAGCAGCTCCCGATCTGGCTGAGGCAGGAGCATAGGAGGGGGGACAGCCGGCCCCACCTGTTGATGCCGAGGGAGAGGCCCTGACCGCCGATGAGCCGACGGTAGTGGAGCTGGATCCCGAGGATGGGACCTCTGCGCCACGGAGCCTGCCGAGGCGGGCAGGCAGGAAATGAGAGCGGACCTTCAGCTCCTCTCGAGCCGGGGACGAAAGAGACTCCCCCGATGGCCAGAGAGGGGGAGGCGACGAAAGCGGTGGGAGACACCGAGGCAGAGCCAGCAGGCGAAGGTAGGGCCGAGCCAGAGGACTTGCCGCCGCCAACCACACATTTCAAATCCAAGTTTTTGGATTTCTCTTCTATCTCTTTTGCACAGTAAGGCTTTGAATCAGAGTTTTCCCTCTTTGAAATTTCTCTATTTTTCTTTTTCTTCTCTCATTTTTGAATGGTTGGAATGCCCTTTTTATAATCTCTCTTAATCCATGTTTTTTGATGCAAAGTAGCCATTGAGCGTACTTGTGAATTAGTTCAACACGCAAAGGCAAAGAGTCGTTGAAGAGTAGGTAAAGAAATATGACAGTTGGAGCTTTTTTGATAAATCTGAAAATTGCCTTTGACAGGTTGGAGTCGGCTCTAATATTTCAGGTGTCGGCTCTAAGTTGGGTTTCCCAAAATAGAAAGAAAATATTCGTCGTGAAGTCGGCTCTGGAATTCTGTGGGGTCGACACATCGCGAGCTGGAGTCGGCTCTAATTTCCTTCGGGTTGACACTAATAGTATCCCAAAAAATGCAGTCTCTATTCTCAGGTTAGAGTCGGCTCTAATTCTGCTGGTGTCGACTCTAAAATCTGAAGCAGAAAGATAGTTCACTGTAACTTAAGTTAGAGTTGGCTCTAATTTTCTGGGTATCGACTCTAAAACGTGCTGAACGTGCTAAACAGTTTCGATACGCTCTGGAGTCAGCTCTAATGTTTTTGGAGTCGGCTCTAAACTCTGAACTTTGACATATACCACTAAAAATTGATTCAAGCCCATTTTTATATAAATTTTAAATATTTAACCTTTCTAAATTTCTGAAACACTTGTCAATTTCATTAGTATCATAGGGAATATACTCATAGCTTTTGTTAATCATCAAAATCAATAAATGGGTCAACAGGTAATGACAAACATTGAATACCAAGTATTTCCCACTCAAATAGGGACTCTAAGGTTTCTAAACCTAAGTATGATTCTTTTTTTTCAAACCTTGTGGGGGGGGCTCAACTTTCCTATAAATAGAGGCCATGGCAATAGGTGCATAACTTTTCTTTTCTTCTCTATATTCATTCTCTTTTCTCTTTAATTCTCTTATTTGACTTAAGCATTTGAGAATAATTTCAATCTTTTGTAAGTTTTCTCTTTGATTACTGAATTTTGTAGGTATCTTCTATGGCTATTGGAGTTTAAAGCCAATTTGGATATCAATAGATTGGTACCATCTATTAGAAACCAGATCTATGGGGAAGTAGTTAATACATTTTGTAAAATCCATAGGTTAGAAGATCTTAAGCAAGGAACTTATTTATTCAGATGTCATTAGTCAAATCTAAGGTCTACATTCCACCTTGGGTGTAATGCTTGCCCTCAAGATAACTTGGCCTAAATAACCAATCCATAGTAGTGCCTTAGAGGTCCTAGATGTCCCTAACATTAGTTCATGAGAGCAAGGCCTTGGACTAAACAGGTTCCTTCCTTTTTGGAGGCTGAAGGTGACCAAGACTCGCTTTAAGTTAGCCACTTGGGCTTGGTAGGGATGACCTTCTCTAGAGTAGATTAATCAACCCTCATGACTACAATATGTAAAGAAAATAAGTTAACTTACTATACCTTAAGAAAATAGGAAGAAATAGAGGAGAAAAATTTGTCACACCAAGTCAAGATGGGCTCAAGCTAGCATTGACCGAGGCTAACTTGATCAATAAATTTAAAAGCTTCTTGATTTTAGACTTTTTTAGGAGGCTCAAGGTCTACTCATTCTCCTTGCTTAGATTTAAAATGTGATCTACTCTTTTAAAGAAACACCTCAGGGCTCAGGCTATGTTAAATGACCAAAAGCTTTCATTATCCTTAATAAAGAAAATATGATCTTTCTAATCATGTTTAGAGAAAGGGTTGCATTTAAGAAGTCTTTTCCCCTACTAAGCACAACAATATCACCATCCATGGTGCTCTTATCAAGATAAAGAGCCCTAAAAAGGTTGAGACTGATCTTAAAGCCAAGGATGCTAAGATAAGACATAAATCCTATAATAATTCTTCCTGCGTTGATGACTAGTTGAGAGAGAATGAGTTGGTGGATGATAAGAAGTTGGCAAATAAAGGGTTGAAGAGACATTAACCCTGCCTTAAGAATGTCTTTGTTTAGGTAAAATTGACCTAGAATGTTATAAAAGGCCTTTTTCCTAGGACTAAATAGCTCAAGAGAAATACTACAACGGATGAATTGAGGCTTAGGAATCTTATTAAGATCATCATTATTTAAAGTGCAGAGCTCTAGGTCAACATGAAACTTAACTATTATAGCCTCCACCACCACCTTGACATTTGGAGGAACTATGTCCTTAAGGGATGCCTTGAAAAGGGGGGAGTTTAGATTGAAGTCCTATAGAATGAATCATTAAAAAGGGGAGTTTAAACCAGGAGGTTGATACAAAATTAGATTTTGTACTAGACATTCTATGAGAAGAAATAGGGAAATAAAGGAGAGCATACCTAGTGACGATCAAGGGAGAAAAGTAGTAATCCAATCTAGGAAAAATGGACTAGGATGAAAACCCAAGGATGGCTAGACATGGATTGAGTGGAGCAAAGATTCAGAAGAGTGAAAATGAAGATCAAAGCTCACTCTCTTCACATAATGAACTTCAACAGTCTAGATTCATTTTTGATGAATGGCACAAACCAAAACCTTTCATCTTCTTAGAGATAACAATCTCCCATGTCCCATGTGTGGTAACAGAAGTGGTAATTAACAAGACTTTATTTGAATTTTAAATTATCTACGAAAAAGTATCGCATGCATATATCTTTTAGGTTTTCTACTCAAAAATTTCTCTCCAGTTTAGCTAGCCTAAAAATTTGATCATACATATTTTAGCTTAGAAGAACAAAAATTGATCTAAAAAATTTGACTTGAGTAATAGCTTCAAGGAGTCGGCCTCAAATGCTCAAAAGTCTTTAAATAAAAATTTTAATAAGGTTGATAAGATGATGTCATACGCTTCTAAGTCATTGTAAGTTTCTTTCAAGGTGCTCATCATAAAATTAGAATCGACCTTGGAAAAATTGATGCACCTAGAATATAAGGCTGATCTAATATGATTGATCTCACTACTTTCTTATTCTCAATTAAAGTTGCATATTGCATATAGAAATGGGGCGCAGTATAAAATGAGCATTTAATCATTGAGTGACATATGATAGAGTGTATATTCTCTTAGAAGATCAATCCTATTCAAATTAAAGGTCGGGATAAGTACTGAATATTAGTTTTTTTCTCCACTCAAATGAGGACTCTAAAGATTTTAAATCCTAATGAGTTTTTTCTAGGGTCTTTAAACTCTAGAAAGACTTGACTCTAGTAACTCTCTTTTTTTTGATTTTTTTT
>UESW01004957.1:551301-573932 GCA_900491605.1 Calamus simplicifolius | reverse complement strand
ATTGGGATCAGGGCTTTGGATGATCACAACCGTCCGATCGTCGGTGATCGGACCGATCGCCGCAGTCCGAGATCGGTCATGGCGACGGGATCAGGGGCTTGGATCGAACGCAACCGTCGGATCGTCGACGATCGGATGGATCACCACGGTCCAAGATCTGTCGTGGCCGATCGGGATCAGGGCTTGAATCGATCGCAAACATCGGATCGTCGGCGATCGGGATCAGGGCTTGGATCGATCGCAACCATCGGATCGTCGGCGATCGAATCGATCGCCATGGTCTGAGATCGGTCGTGGCCGATCGGATCAGGGCTTGGATCGATCGCAACCGTCAGATCGTCGGTGATCGGATCGATCGCCGTGGTCCGAGATCGGTCTTGGCCGATCGGGATTAGGGCTTGGATCGATCGCAACCATCGGATCATCGGCGATCAGACCGATCGCCGCGGTCCGAAATCGGTCGTGGCCGATTAGGATCGATTAGGGCTTGGATCGATCGCAACCATCGGATCATCGGTGATCGGACCGATCGCCACGGTCTGAGATCGGTCATGGCCGATCGGGATCAGGGCTTGGATCGATGCAACCGTCGGATCGTCGGCGATCGGACCGATCGCCACGGTCGAGATCGGTCGTGGCCGATCGGGATCAGGGCTTGGATCGATCGCAACCATCGGATCATCGGTGATCGGACCGATCGCCCGGTCGAGATCGGTCATGGCCGATCAGGATCAGGGCTTGGATCGATCGCAACCGTCGGATCGTCGGCGATCGGACCGATCGCCACGGTCCTAGATCGGTTGTGGACGATCGGGATCAGGGCTTGGATCGATCGTAACCGTCGATCATCGGCGATCAGACCGATCGAGATCGGTCGTGGCTGATCGAGATCTGGGCTTGGATCGATGCAACCGTCAGATCGTCGGCGATCGGACCGATCACCGTGGTCCGAGATCGTCGTGGCCAATCGGGATTAGGGCTTGGATCGATCGCAACCGTCAGATCGTCGGCGATCGGACCGATCGCACGGTTTGAGATCGGTCGTGGCCGATCAGGATCGATCAGGGCTTGGATCGATCGCAACCGTCGGATCATCGGTGATCGGACCGATCGCCGCAGTCCGTGATCGGTTGTTGCCGATCGGGATCAGGGCTTGGATCAATCGCAACCGTGGGATCATGGCGATCGGACCGATCGCCGCTGTCCGATATCGGTCGTGGCCGATTGAGATCAGGGCTTGGATCGATCGCAACCGTCGGATCATCGGCGATCGGACCGATCGCTGAGGTCCGAGATCGGTAGTGACCTATCAGGATCGATCTGGGCTTGGATCGATCGCTACCATCGGATCGTCAGCGATCGGACCGATCGCCACGGTCTGAGATTGGTCGTGGCCGATCGGGATTAAGGCTTGAATCGATCGCAACTGTCGGATCGTCGGTGATCAGACCGATCGCCGGTCTGAGATCGATCGTGGCCGATCGGGATTAGGGCTTGGATCGATCGCAACCAGCGGATCGTCGGCGATCGGACTCGATCGCCGCGGTCCAAAATCGATCATGGCCGATCGAGATCGATTAGGGCTTGGATCGATCGCAACCATCGGATCATCGGTGATCGAACCGATCGCTGTGGTCGAGATCGGTCATGGCCGATCGGATCAAGGCTTGGATCGATCACAACCGTCGGATCCTCGGCGATCGGACCGATCGCCGAGGTTGAGATCGATCGGCCGATCAGGATCAGGGCTTGGATCGATCGCAACCGTCGGATCGTCGCGATCGGACCGATCACCGTGGTTGAGATCGGTCGTGGCCGATCAGGAGCAGGGCTTGGATCGATCGCAACCGTCGGATCGTCGGCGATCGGCCGCAGTTCGAGATCGGTCGTGGCCGATCGGGATCAGGGCTTGGATCAACCGCAACCGTTGGATCGTTGGCGATCGGACCGATCGCCATGGTCCGAGATCGGTTGTGGCCGATCGGGATCGATCAGGGCTTGCATCGATCGCAATCGTCGGATCGTCGGCGATTGGACCGATCACCACGGTCCGAGATCAGTCGTGACCTATCAGGATCGATCAGGGCTTGGATCGATCGCAACCGTCGGATCGGCTATCGGACCGATCACCGCGGTCGGAGATCGGTCTGGCCGATCGGATCAGGGCTTGGATTGATAACAACCGTCGATCGTCATGGTCCAAGATCGATCGTGGCAGATTGGGATCGATCAGGGCTTGGATCGATCACAACCGTCGGATCATCAGCGATCGGACCGATCGCTGCGGTCAGAGATCGGTCGTTGTCGATCAGGATCAGGGCTTAGATCAATCGCATTCGACGGATCATCGGTGATCGGACCGATCACCGCGGTTCGAGATCGGTCATGGCCGATCCAGATCAGGGCTTGGATCGATCGCAACCGTCGGATCGTCGGCGATCGGACCGATCGTTGCTAACCGAGATCGGTTGTGGCCGAAAGGGATCACAGCTTCGATCGATCGCAACCGTCGATCGTCAGCGATCGGACCGATCGCCGCAGTCCGAGATCGATCGTGGCCGATCGGGATTACGGCATGGATTGATCGCAACCGTCGGATCATCGGCGATCTGACCGATCGCCGCGGTCCGAGATCGTCGTGGCTGATCGGGATCGATCGGGGCTTGGATCGATCGCAACCATCGGATCATCGGCGATCAGACCGATTGTTGCGGTCGAGATCGGTCCTGGCCGATCGGGATCAGGGCTTGGATCGATCGCAACCATCGGATCATCGGCGATCGGACCGATCGCCGTGGTCCGAGATCGATCGTGGCCAATCGGGATTGATCAGGGCTTGGATCGAGCGCAACGATCAGATCGTCGGTGATCGAACCGATCGCCGCAGTCCGAGATCGATCGTGGCTGATCGGATCGATCAGGGCTCGGATTGATCGCAACCGTTGGATCGTTGGCGATTGAACCGATCGCTGTCCAAGATCGGTCGTGGCCAATCGGGATCAAGGATTGGATGATCGCAACCGTCGGATCGTCGGTGATCGACTGATCACCGCGGTCCGAGATCGGTCGTGGCCGATCGGGATTAGGGCTTGGTTCGATCGCAACCGTTGGATCATGGCGATCGAACCGATCGCCATAGTCTGAGATCGGTCGTGGCCGATCAGGATCAATCAGGGCTTGGATCAATCACGACCGTCGGATCATCGGCAATCGGACCGATCCTGCGGCCCGAGATCGGTCGTGGCCGATCGGGATCAGGGCTTGGATCGATCGCAACCGTCAGATCATCGGCGATCGACCGATGCCACGGTCCGAGATTGGTCGTGGCAGATCGAGATCGATAGGGATTGGATTGATCGCAACCGTCGGATCATCGGTGATCGGACTGATCGCCATGGCCCGAGATCGGTCGTGGCTGATCGGGATCAGGGCTTGGATCGATCACAACCGTCCGATCGTCGATGATCGGACCGATCGCCGCGGTCCGAGATCGGTCAAGGCCGATCGGGATCAGGGCTTGGATCGATCGCAACCGTCGGATCGTCAATGATCGGAGGATCACCGCGGTCCAAGATCGTTGTGGCCGATCGGGATCAGGGCTTGGATCGATCGCAACCATCGGATCGTCGGCGATCGGACCGATCGCCGGTCCGAGATCAGTCGTGGCCGATCGGGATTAGGGATTGGATCGATCGCAACCGTCGGATCGTCGGTGATCCGACCGAGATCAATCAGGGCTTGGATCGATCGCAACCATCGGATCGTGGCGATCGACCGATCGCTCCGGTCCGAGATCGGTCGTGGCCGATCGGGATCAGGGATTAAATCGATTGCAACCGTCGGATCGTCGGTGATCCGACCGATCGCCGCGGTCCGAGATCGGTCATGGCCGATCGGGATCAGGCTTGGATCGATCACAACCGTCGGACCGTCGGTGATCGAACCGATCGCCGCGGTCCGAGATCGGTCGCGGCCTATCGGGATTGATCAGGGCTTGGATCGATCGCAACCGTCGGATCGTCGGCGATCGGACCGATCGCCGGTCCAAGATGGTCGTGGCCGATCGGGATTCAGGGCTTGGATCGATCGCAACCATCGGATCGTCGGCGATCGGACGATCGCCGCAGTCCGAGATCGGTCGTGGCCGATCGGGATCGATCGGGGCTTGGATCGATCGCAACCATCGGATCGTCGGCAATCGGACCAATTGCCGCGGTCCGAGATCGATCATGGCCGATCGGGATCAGGGCTTGGATCGATCGCAACGTCGGATCGTCGGCGATCGGACCGATCACCATGGTCCGAGATCGGTCGTGGCCGATCTGGATCGATCCCCTTTGATCGATCGCAACCGTCGGATCGTCGGATCGGACCGATCACCACTGTCCGTGATCGATCGTGGCCGATCGATCAGGGCTTGGATCGATCGCAACCGTCGGATCGTCGGCGATCGGACCGATTGCCGTCCGAGATTGTTCATGGCCGATCGGGATCGATAAGGGCTTGGATCTATCGCAACCACCGGATCGTCGGCAATCGGACGGATCGCTGCGGTAGAGATCGGTCGTGGCCGATCAGATCAGGGCTTGGATCGATCGCAACGTCGGATCGTCGGCGATCGGACCGATCACCGGTCCGAGATCAGTCGTGGCCGATCGGATCAGGGCTTGGATCGATCGCAACCGTCGGATCATCGGTGATCGGACCGATCGCCGCGGTCCAAGATCGATCGTGGCTGATCGGATCGATCAGGGCTTGGATCGATCGCAACCGTTGGATCGTCGGCGATCGGATCGATCGCCGCGGTCCGAGATCGGTCGTGGTCGATCGGATCAGGGCTTGGATCGATCGCAACCGTCGGATCGTCGGCGATCAGACGAACCGTGGTCTGAGATCGGTCGTGGCGATCGGATCAGGGCTTGGATCGATCGCAACCATCGGATCATCGGCGATCGGACCGATCGCTCCGAGATCGGTTGTGGCCGATCGGGATCATGGCTTGGATCGATCGCAACAGTCGGATCATCGGCGATCGGACCGATCGCCACGGTCCAAGATGGTCGTGCCGATCGGGATTAGGGCTTGGATCGATCGCAACCGTCGGATCGTCGGCGATCGACGATCGCCACGGTCCGAGATCGGTCGTGGCGATCGGGATCGATCGGGGCTTGGATCGATCGCAACCATCGGATCATCGGCGATTTGACCGATTGCCGCGGTCGAGATCGATCGTGGCCGATCGGGATCAGGCTTGGATCGATCGCAACCGTCGGATCGTCGATGATCAGATCGATCCGCGGTCCAAGATCGGCTGTGGCCGATCGGGATCAGGGCTTGGATCGATCGCAATAGTCGGATCATCGGCGATCGGACCGATCGCCGCGGTCCAAGATCGGTCGTGGTCGATCGGATAGGGCTTGGATCGATCGCAACCGTCGGATCGTCGGCGATCGGACTAATCGCCACGATCCGAGATCGGTCGTGGCGATCGGGATCGATCGGGGCTTGGATCGATCACAACCATCGGATCATCGGCAATCGGACCGATTGCCGCGGTCCGAGATGATCATGGCCGATCGGGATTAGGGCTTGGATCGATCACAACCGTTGGATCGTCGACGATCAGACCGATCACCACGGTTTGAGATCGGTCGTGCCGATCTGGATCGATCCCCTTGGATCGATCGCAACCATCGGATCGTCGGCGATCAGACCGATCGCCACTATCCGAGATTGGTCGTGGCCGATCGAGATCAGGGCTTGGATCGATCGCAACCATCGGATCATCGGCGATCGGATTGATCGTCGCGGTCCGAGATCGGTCGTGACCTATCAGGATCGATCAGGGCTTGGATCGATTCGCAACCTTCGGATCGTCGGCGATCGAACGATCGCCGTGGTTGAGATCGGTCGTGGCTGATCGGGATCAGGCTTGGATCGATCGCAAACGTCGATCATCGGCGATCGACCGATCGCCACGTCCGAGATCGGTCATGGCCGATCGGGATCAGGGCTTGGATCGATCCCAACCGTCGGATCATCGGCGATCGGACCGATGCCGCGGTCCGAGATGGTCGTGGCCGATCGGGATCGATCAGGGCTTGGATCGATCGCAACCGTCGGATCATCGATGATCGGACCGATCGCGCGGTAGAGATCGGTCGTGGCCGATCAGGATCAGGGCTTGGATCGATCGCAACGTCGGATCGTCGGCGATTGGACCGATCGCCGGTCCGAGATCGGTCGTGGCCGATCGGGATCAGGGCTTGGATCGATCGCAACCATCGGATCATCGGCGATCGGACCGATCACCACCGTCCAAGATCGGTCGTGGCCGATCGAGATCGATCAGGGCTTGGATCGATCGCAACCGTTGGATCGTCGGTGATCGGACCGATCGCCGCAGTTCGAGATTGGTCATAGCCGATCAGGATTAGGGCTTGGATTGATTGCAACGTCGGATCATTGGCGATCGGATCGATCATCGCGGTCGAAATCGAACGTGGCCGATCAGGATCGATCAGGGCTTGGATCGATCGCAACCGTCGGATCGTCGATGATCGGACCGATCGCAGCGGTCCGAGATCGGTCGTGGCCGATCAGGATCAGGGCTTGGATTGATCGCTACCATCGGATCGTCGGCGATCGGATCGATCGCCGCGGTCCAAGATCGGTCGTGGCCGATCGGGATCGATCAGGGCTTGGATCGATTGCAACCATCGGATCGTAGGCGATCAGACCGATCACGCGGCCCGAGATCGGTCGTGGCCGATCGAGATTAGGGCTTGGATCGATCGCAACCATCCGATCGTCGGCGATCGGACCGATCGTCGGCGATCGGACCGATCGCCGCGGTCCAAGATCGGTCATGGCAGATCAGGATCGAACAGGGCTTGGATCGATCGCAACCATCGGATCATCGGCGATCGGACCGATCGCCGCGCTCTGAGATCGGTCGTGGAAGATCGGTATCAGGGCTTGGATCGATCGCAACCATCGGATCGTCGGCGATCGGACCGATGCCGCAGTCCGAGATCGGTTGGGCCGATCGGGATAAGGGCTTGGATCGATCGCATCCGGCGGATCGTCGGTGATCGGACCGATCGCCGCAATCCGAGATCGGTCGTGGCCGATCAGGATTGATCAGGGCTTGGATCGATCGCAACCGTCGGATCATCGGCTATCGAACCGATCGCAAGGTCCGAGATCGGTCGTGGCCGATCGGGATCAGCGCTTGGAATCGATCACAACCATCGGATCATCGGCGATCGGACCTGAATGCCGTGGTCCGAGATCGGTCGTGGTCGATCGGGATCAGGGCTTGGATCGATCGCAACCGTCGGATCGTCGGACGATCGGACCGATCGCCGCGGTCCGAGATCGGTCGTGGCCGATCGGGATCAGGGCTTGGATCGATCGCAACCGTTGGATCATCGGCGATCGGACCGATCGCCGCGGTTCGAGATCGGTCGTGGCCGATCGGATCAGGGCTTGGATCGATCGCAATCGTTGGATCGTCGATTCGGGATGGACCGATCGCAACCGTCAGATCGTCGGTGATCGGACCGATCGCCGTGGTCCGAGATCGGTCGTGGCCGATCGGGATTAGGGCTTGGATCGATCGCAACCATCGGATCATCGGCGATCAGACCGATCGCCGCGTCCGAGATCGGTCATGGCTGATCGGGATTGATCAGGGCTTGGATCGATCGCAACCCTCGGATCGTCGGCGATCGGACCGATCGCCGCGGTCCAAGATTGATCATGGCCGATCGGATCAGGGCTTGGATCGATCGCAACCGTCGGATCGTCGGCGATCGATCGCCGCGGTCAAGATCGGTCGTGGTCGATCGGGATCGATCAGGGCTTGGATCGATCGCAACCATCGGATCATCGGCGATCGGACCGATCGCCGCGGTCCGAGATCGGTCGTGGCCGATCAGTATCGATCAGGGCTTGGATCGATCGCAACCGTCGGATCGTCGGCGATCGGACCGATCGCCGCGTCCGAGATCGATCGTGGCCGATCGGGATCGATCAGGGCTTGGATCGATCGCAACCATCGGATCATCGGCGATCGAACCGATCGCGTGGTCGAGATCGATCGTGGTCGATCGGGATCAGGGCTTGGATCGATCGCAACCGTCGGATCATCGGTGATCGGACCGATCACCGCGGTCCGAGATCGGTCGTGGCCGATCAGATCAGGGCTTGGATTGATCACAACCGTCGGATCGTCGGTGATCGGACCGATCACCGCGGTCCGAGATCGGTCGTGGCCGATCGGTATCAGGGCTTGGATCGATCGCAACCGTCAGATCATCGGCGATCGGATTGATCACCGCGGTCCGAGATCGGTCGTGGCCGATCGGGATCAGGGCTTGGATTGATCGCAACCGTCGGATCGTCGGCGATCGGACCGATCGCCGCGGTCCGAGATCGGTCGTGGCCGATCAGGATCGATCAGGGCTTGATCGATCACAACCGTCGGATCGTCGGTATCGACCGATCATCGCGGTCCGAGATCGGTCGTGGCCGATCGGGATCAGCGCTTGGATCGATCGCAACCATCGGATCGTCGGCGATCGGACCGATCGTGGTCCGAGATCGGTCGTGGCCGATCGGGATCAGGCTTGGATCGATCGCAACCGTCGGATCTTCGGCGATCGGACCGATCACCATGGTTCGAGATCGGTCGTGGCCGATCCGGATCAGGGCTTGGATCGATCGCAACCGTCGGATCGTCGGACGATCGGACCGATCGCCGCTAACCGAGATCGGTTGTGGCCGAAAGGGATCACGGCTTGGATCGATCGCAACCGTCGGATCGTCAGCGATCGGACCGATCGCGCGGTCTGAGATCGGTCATGGCCGATCGGGATTAGGGCATGGATCGATCGCAACCATCGGATCGTCGGTGATCGGACCAATCGCTGCGGTCCGAGATCGGTCGTGGCTGATCGGGATCGATCGGGGCTTGGATCGATCGCAACCGTCGGATCGTCCCCGATCGGACCGATTGCTGCGGTCCGAGATCGGTCCTGGCCGATCGAGATCAGGCTTGGATCGATCGCAACCGTCGGATCGTCGGCGATCAGACCGATCGCCACAGTCCGAGATCGATCATGGCCGATCGGGATCGATCAGGGCTTGGATCGAGCACAACGGTCGGATCGTTGGCGATCGGATCGATCGCCACGGTCCGAGTTCGGTCGTGGCCGATTTGGATTGATCAGGGCTTGGATCGATCACAAATCGGATCGTTGGCGATCGAACCGATCGCTCCGGTCCGAGATCGGTCGTGGCCGATCAGGATCAGGGATTAAATCGATTGCAACCGTTGGATCGTCGGTGATCCGACCGATCGCCGTGGTCCGAGATCGGTCATGGCCGATCGGGATCAGGGCTTGGATCGATCATAACCATCAGACCGTCGGTGATCGGACCGATCGCCGCGGTCCGAGATCGGTCGCGGCCTATCGGGATTGATCAGGGCTTGGATCGATCACAACCATCGGATCGTTGGCGATCGGACCGATCGCCGTGGCCCGAGATTGGTCGTGGCCGATCGAGATTAGGGCTTGGATCGATCGCAACCGTCGGATCGTCGGCGATCGAACCGATCGCCGCGGTCCAAGATTGGTTATGGAAGATCGAGATCGATCAGGGATTGGATCGATCGCAACCATCGGATCGTCAGCGATCGGACCGATCGTCGTGGCCCAAGATCGGTCGTGGCCGATTTGGATCAGGGCTTGGATCGATCACAACCGTCCGATCATCGGTGATCGGACCGATCGCCGCAGTCCGAGATCGGTCATGGCCGATCGGGATCAGGGCTTGGATCGAACGCAACCGTCGGATCGTCGACGATCGGACGGATCGCCACGGTCCAAGATCTGTCGTGGCTGATCGGGATCAGGGCTTGAATCGATCGCAAACGTCGGATCGTCGGCGATCGGACCGATCGTAGTGGTCCGAGATCGATCGTGGCCGATCGGGATCAGGGCTTGGATCGATCGCAACCGTCGGATCGTCGGCGATCGAACCGATCGCCATGGTCTGAGATCGATCGTGGCCGATCGAGATTAAGGCTTGGATCGATCGCAACCATCAGATCGTCGGTGATCGGATCGATCGCCGCGGTCCGAGATCGGTCTTGGCCGATCGGGATTAGGGCTTGGATCGATCGCAACCATCGGATCATCGGCGATCAGATCGATCGCCGCGGTCCGAAATCGGTCGTGGCCGATTAGGATCGATCAGGGCTTGGATCGATCGCAACCATCGGATCATCGGTGATCGGACCGATCGCCACGGTCTGAGATCGGTCATGACCGATCGGTATCAGGGCTTGGATCGATAGCAACCGTCGGATCGTCGGCGATCGGACCGATCGCCATGGTCCGAGATCGGTCGTGGCCGATCGGGATCAGGGCTTGGATCGATCACAACCATCGGATTGTCGGTGATCGGACCGATCGCCCTGGTCAGAGATCGGTCGTGGCCGATCAGGATCAGGGCTTGGATCGATCGCATCTGACGGATCGTCGGCGATCGGACCGATCGCCGTGGTCCTAGATCGGTTGTGGACGATCGGGATCAGGGCTTGGATCGATCGTAACCGTCGAATCATCGGCGATCGGACCGATCGCCGCAGTTCGAGATCGGTCGTGGCCGATCGAGATCTGGGCTTGGATCGGTGCAACCGTCAGATCGTCGGCGATCGGACCGATCGCCGTGGTCCGAGATCGTTCGTGGCCGATCGGGATTAGGGCTTGGATCGATCGCAACCGTCAGATCGTCGGCGATCGGACCGATCGCCGCGGTTTGAGATCGGTCGTGGCCGATCAGGATCGATCAGGGCTTGGATCGATCGCAACCGTCGGATCATCGGTGATCGGACCGATCGCCGAAGTCCGTGATCGATTGTTGTCGATCGGGATCAGGGCTTGGATCAATCGCAACCGTGGGATCATTGGCGATCGGACCGATCGCCGCTGTCCGATATCGGTCGTGGCCGATCGAGATCAGGGCTTGGATCGATCGCAACCGTCGGATCATCGGCGATTGGACCGATCGCTGAGGTCCGAGATCGGTAGTGACCTATCGGGATCGATCTGGGCTTGGATCGATCGCTACCATCGGATCGTCAGCGATCGGACCGATCGCCATGGTCCGAAATCGGTCGTGGCCGATCGGGATTAAGGCTTGGATCGATCGCAACTGTCGGATCGTCGGTGATCAGACCGATCGCCGCGGTCCGAGATCGATCGTGGCCGATCGGGATTAGGGCTTGGATCGATCGCAACCAGTGGATCGTCGGCGATCGGATCGATTGCCGCGGTCCAAAATCGATCATGGCCGATCAGGATCGATTAGGGCTTGGATCGATCGCAACCATCGGATCATCGGTGATCGAACCGATCGCCGTGGTCTGAGATCGGTCATGACCGATCGATATCAAGGCTTGGATCGATCACAACCGTCGGATCGTCGGCGATCGGACCGATCGCCGAGGTTTGAGATCGATCGTGGCCGATCGGGATCAGGGCTTGGATCGATCACAACCGTCGGATCGTCGATGATTGGACCGATCACCGTGGTCAGAGATCGGTCATGGCCGATCAGGAGCAGGGCTTGGATTGATCGCAACCGTCGGATCGTCGGCGATCGCCGCAATTCGAGATCGGTCGTGGCCAATCGGGATCAGGGCTTGGATCAACCGCAACCGTTGGATCGTTGGCGATCGGACCGATCGCCGTGGTCTGAGATCGGTTGTGGCCGATCGGGATCGATCAGGGCTTGCATCGATCGCAATCGTCGGATCGTCGGCGATCGGACCGATCGCCACGGTCCGAGATCAGTCGTGACCTATCAGGATCGATCAGGGCTTGGATCGATCGCAACCGTCGGATCATCGGCTATCGGACCGATCACCGCGGCCGGAGATCGGTCTTGGCTGATCGAGATCAGGGCTTGGATTGATAACAACCGTCCGATCGTCATGGTCCAAGATCGGTCGTGGCAGATCGGGATCGATCAGGGCTTGGATCGATCACAACCGTCGGATCATCGGCGATCGGACCGATCGATGCGGTCAGAGATCGGTCGTTGTCGATCAGGATCAGAGCTTGGATCAATCGCATTCGACGGATCGTCGGTGATCGGACCGATCACCGCGGTTCGAGATCGGTCATGGCCGATCCAGATCAGGGCTTGGATCGATCGCAACCATCGGATCGTCGGCGATCGGACCGATCGTCGCTAACCGAGATCGGTTGTGGCCGAAAGGGATCACAGCTTCGATCGATCGCAACCATCGGATCGTCAGCGATCGTACTGATCGCCGCAGTCCGAGATCGATCATGGCCGATCGGGATTACGGCATGGATTGATCGCAACCGTCGGATCATCGGCGATCTGACCGATCGCCGCGGTCCGAGATCGGTCGTGGCTGATCGGGATCGATCGGGGCTTGGATTGATCGCAACCATCGGATCATCGGCGATCAGACCGATTGTTGCGGTACGAGATCGGTCCTGGCCGATCGGGATCAGGGCTTGGATCGATCGCAACCGTCGGATCATCGGCGATCGGACCGATCGCCGCGGTCCGAGATCGGTCGTGGCCGATCGGGATTGATCAGGGCTTGGATCGAGTGCAACGATCAGATCGTTGGCGATCGAACCGATCGCCGCGGTCCGAGATCGATCGTGGCTGATCGGGATCGATGAGGGCTCGGATTGATTGCAACCGTTGGATCGTTGGCGATTGAACTGATCGCTGCAGTCCGAGATCGGTCGTGGCCAATCGGGATCAAGGATTGGATTGATCGCAACCGTCGGATCGTCGGTGATCCGACTGATCACCGCGGTCCGAGATCGGTCGTGGCCGATCGGGATTAGGGCTTGGTTCGATCACAACCGTCGGATCATTGGCGATCGAACCGATCGCCATGGTCTGAGATCGGTCGTGGCCGATCAGGATCGATCAGGGCTTGGATCAATCACGACCGTCGGATCGTCGGCAATCGGACCGATCGCTGCGGCCCGAGATCGGTCGTGGCCGATCGGGATCAGGGCTTGGATCGATCGCAACCGTCAGATCATCGGCGATCGAACCGATTGCCACGGTCCGAGATTGGTCGTGGCAGATCGAGATCGATTAGGGATTGGATTGATCGCAACCGTCGGATCATCGGTGATCGGACTGATCGCCGCGGCCCGAGATTGGTCGTGGCTGATCGGGATCAGGGCTTGGATCGATCACAACCGTCTGATCATCGATGATCGGACCAATCGCCGCGGTCCGAGATCGGTCAAGGCCGATCGGGATCAGGGCTTGGATCGATCGCAACCGTCGGATCGTCAACGATCGGACGGATCACCGTGGTCCAAGATCTGTTGTGGCCGATTGGGATCAGGGCTTGGATCGATCGCAACCATCGGATTGTCGGCGATCGGACCGATCGCTCCGATCCAAGATCGGTCGTGGCCGATCGGGATCAGGGATTAAATCGATTACAACCGTCGGATCATCGGTGATCCGACCGATTTGGATCGATCAGGGCTTGGATCGATCGCAACCATCGGATCGTTGGCGATCGAACCGATCGCTCCGGTCCGAGATCGGTTGTGGCCGATCGGGATCAGGGATTAAATCGATTGCAACCGTCGGATCGTCGGTGATCCGACCGATCGCCGCGGTCTGAGATCGGTCATGGCCGATCGGGATCAGGGCTTGGATCGATCACAACCGTTGGACCGTCGGTGATCGGACCGTTCGCCGCGGTCCGAGATCGGTCGCAGCCTATCGGGATTGATCAGGGCTTGGATCGATCGCAACCGTCGGATCGTCAGCGATCGGACCGATCGCCGTGGTCCAAGATTGGTCGTGGCCGATCGAGATTAGGGCTTGGATCGATCGCAACCATCGGATCGTCGGCGATCGGACTGATCGCCGCAGTCCGAGATCGATCGTGGCTGATCGGGATCGATCAGGGCTTGGATCGATCGCAACCATCGGATCGTCGGCAATCGGACCAATTGCCGTGGTCCGAGATCGATCATGGCCGATCGGGATCAGGGCTTGGATCGATCGCAACCATCAGATCGTCAGTGATCAGACCGATCACCGTGGTCCGAGATCGGTCGTGGCTAATCTGGATCGATCCCCTTTGATCGATCGCAACCGTCGGATCGTCGGCGATCGGACCGATCGCCACTGTCCGTGATCGATCGTGGCCGATCGAGATCAGGGCTTGGATCGATCCCAACCGTCGGATCGTCGGCGATCGGACCGATTGCCGCTGTCCGAGATTGTTCATGGCCGATCGGGATCGATCAGGGTTTGGATCTATCGCAACCATCGGATCGTCAGCAATCGGACCGATCGCTGCGGTTAGAGATCGATCGTGGCCGATCAGTATATGGGCTTGGATCGATCGCAACTGTCGGATCATCGGCGATCGGACCGATCGCCGCGGTCCGAGATCAGTCATGGCCGATCGGGATTAGGGCTTGGATCGATCGCAACCGTCGGATCATCGGTGATCGGACCGATCGCCGCGGTCCAAGATCGGTCGTGGCTGATCGAGATCGATCATGGCTTGGATTGATCGCAACCGTTGGATCGTCGGCGATCGGATCGATCGCCGCGGTCCGAGATCGGTCGTGGTCGATCGTGATCAGGGCTTGGATCGATCGCAACCGTCGAATTGTCGGCGATCAGACTGCACACCGTGGTCTGAGATCGGTCGTGGCTGATCGGAATCAGGGCTTGGATCGATTGCAACCATCGGATCATCGGCGATCGGACCGATCGCCGCTAACCGAGATCGGTTGTGGCCAAAAGGGATCATGGCTTGGATCGATCGCAACAGTCGGATCATCGGCGATCGGACCGAACGCCACGGTCCAAGATTGGTCGTGATCGATCGGGATTAGGGCTTGGATCGTTCGCAACCGTCGGATCGTCGGTGATCCGACTAATCGCCACGGTCCAAGATCGGTCGTGGCTGATCGGGATCGATCAGGGCATGGATCGATCGCAACCATCGGATCATCGGCAATTGGACCGATTGCCGCGGTCCGAGATTGATCATGGCCGATCGGGATCAGGACTTGGATCGATCATAACCGTCAGATCATCGACGATCAGATCGATCACCGCGGCCCAAGATCGGCCGTGGCCAATCGGGATCAGGGCTTGGATCGATCGCAACAGTCGGATCGTCGGCGATCGGACCGATTGCCGCGGTCCGAGATTGGTCATGGCCGATCGGGATCGATCAGGGTTTGGATCGATCGCAACCATCGGATCATCGGCTATGGGACCAATTGCCGCGGTCCGAGATCGGTCGTGGCCGATCGGGATCAGGGCTTGGATCAATCGCAACCAACGGATCGTCGGCGATCGAATCGATCGCCGCTAACCGAGATCGGTTGTGGCCGATCGAGATCAGGGCTTGGATCGATCGCAATTGTCGGATCGTCGGCAATCGGACCGATCACCGTGGTCCGAGATTGGTCGTAGCCGATCGGGATTAGGGCTTGGATTGATTGCAACGTCGGATCATCGGCGATCGGATCGATCGCTGCGGTTCGAAATCGGACGTGGCCGATCGGGATCGATCGCAACCGTCAGATCATCGATGATCGGACCGATCGCTGTGGTCCGAGATCGGTCGTGGCCGATCGGGATCGATTATGGCTTGGATCGATCGCAACCATCGGATCATCGGTGATCGGACCGATCACCGCTAACCGAGATTGGTTGTGGCCGAAAGAGATCATGGCTTGGATCAATCGCAACCGTCGGATCATCAGCGATCGGACCGATCGCCGCGGTCCAAGATCGGTCGTGGTCGATCGGGATTAGGGCTTGGATCGATCGTAACCGTCGGATCGTCGGCGATCGGACTAATCGCCATGATCCGAGATCGGTCGTGGCTGATCGGGATCGATCGGGGCTTGGATCGATCGCAACCATCGGATCATCGGCAATCGGACCGATTGCCGCGGTTCGAGATCGATCATGGCCGATCGGGATTAGGGCTTGGATCGATCGCAACCGTTGGATCGTCGATGATCAGACCGATCACCACGGTCTGAGATCGGTCGTGGCCGATCTGGATCGATCCCCTTGGATCGATCGCAACCATCGGATCGTCGGCGATCAGACCGATCGCCACTATCCGAGATCGATCGTGGCCGATCGAGATCAGGGCTTGGATCGATTGCAACCATCGGATCATCGGCGATCGGACTGATCGTCGCGGTCCGAGATCGGTCGTGACCTATCGGGATCGATCAGGGCTTGGATCGATTGCAACCTTCGGATCATCGGCGATCGAACCGATCGCCGTGGTTTGAGATCGGTCGTGGCTGATCGGGATCAAGGCTTGGATCGATCGCAAACGTCGAATCGTCGGCGATCGAACCAATCGCCACAGTCCGAGATCGGTCGTGGCCGATCGGGATCAGGGCTTGGATCGATCCCAACCGTCGGATCGTCGGCGATCGGACCGATTGCCGCGGTCCGAGATTGGTCATGGGCGATCGGGATCGATCAGGGCTTGGATCTATCGCAACCGCCGGATCATCGGCGATCGGACCGATCGCTGCGGTTAGAGATCGGTCGTGGCCGATCGGGATATGGGCTTGGATCGATCGCAACTGTCGGATCGTCGGCGATTGGACCGATCGCCACGGTCCGAGATCGGTCGTGGCCGATCGGGATCAGGGCTTGGATCGATCGCAATCGTCGGATCATCGGCGATCGAACCGATCGCCGCCGTCCAAGATCGGTCGTGCCTGATCGAGATCGATCAGGGCTTGGATCGATCGCAACCAGTGGATCGTCGGTGATCGGATCGATCATCACGGTCCGAGATCGATCATGGCCAATCGTGATCAGGGCTTGGATCGATCGCAACCGTCAAATTATCGACGATCAGACCAATCGCTGTGGTCTGAGATCGGTCGTGGCTGATCAGAATCAGGGCTTGGATCGATCGCAACCATCGGATCGTCGTTATCAGACCGATCGCCATAGTCCGAGATCGATCGTGGCCGATCAGGATCAGGGCTTGGATCGATCGCAACCGTCGGATCGTCGGCGATCAGATCGATCGCCGTGGTCTGAGATTGGTCGTGGCTGATCAGAATCAGGGCTTGGATCGATCGCAATAGTCGGATTGTCGGTGATCGGACCGATCACCACGGTCTAAGATCGGTCGTGGCTGATCGGGGATCAGGGTTTGATTGATCGCAACCGTCGAATCGTCGGCAATCAGACCGATCACCATGGTTCGAGATCGGTCGTGGCCAATCGGGATCAGGGCTTGGATCGATCACAACAGTTGGATCGTCGATGATCGGACCGATTGCCGCGGTCCGAGATTGGTCGTGGCCGATCGGGATCGATCAGGGTTTGGATCGATCGTAACCGTCGGATCGTCGGCTATGGGACCGATCGCCGCGTTCCGAGATCGGTCGTGGCCAATCGAGATCAGGGCTTGGATCAATCGCAACCAACGGATCGTCGGCGATCGGACCGATCACCGCTAACCGAGATCGGTTGTGGCCGATCGGGATCAGGGCTTGGATCGATCGCAACCGTTGGATCGTCGGTTATCGGACCGATCGCCGCAGTCCGAGATTGGTCATAGCCGATCAGGATTAGGGCTTGGATTGATTGCAACATCGGATCATCGGCGATCGGATCGATCGCCGCGGTCCGAAATCGAACGTGGCCGATCGGGATCGATCAGGGGTTGGATCGATCGCAACCGTCGGATCATCGATGATCGGACCGATCGCAGCGGTCCGAGATCGGTCATGGCCGATCAGGATCAGGGCTTGGATTGATCGCTACCATCGGATCGTCGGTGATCGGATCGATCGCCGCGGTCCGAGATCGGTCGTGGCCGATCGGGATCGATCAGGGCTTGGATCGATTGCAACCATCGGATCGTAGGCGATCAGACCGATCACCACGGCCCGAGATCGGTCGTGGCCGATCGAGATTAGGGCTTGGATCGATTGCAACCATCCGATCGTCGGCGATCAGACCGATCGCCGCGGTCCAAGATCGGTCATGGCAGATCGGGATCGAATAGGGCTTGGATCGATCACAACCGTCGGATCATCGGCGATCAGACCGATCGCCGCGCTCTGAGATCGGTCGTGGAAGATCGGTATCAGGGCTTGGATCGATCGCAACCATTGGATCGTCGGCGATCGGACCGATCGCCGCAGTCCGAGATCGGTTGTGGCCGATAGGGATAAGGGCTTGGATCGATCGCATCCGGCAGATCGTCGGTGATCGGACCGATCGCCGCAATCCGAGATATGTCGTGGCCGATCAGGATTGATCAGGGCTTGGATCGACCGCAACCATCGGATCGTCGGCTATCGAACCGATCGCAGAGGTCCAAGATCGGTCGTGGCCGATCGGGATCAGCGCTTGAATCGATCATAACCGTCGGATCGTCGGCGATCGGACTGAATGCCGTGGTCCGAGATCGATCGTGGTCGATCGGGTTCAGGGCTTGGATCGATCGCAACCGTCGGATCATCGACGATCGGAACGAACGCCGCGGTCCAAGATCGGTCGTGGCCGATCGGGATCAGGGCTTGGATCGATCGCAACCGTTGGATCATCGGCGATCGGACCGATCGCCGCGGTTCGAGATCGGTCGTGGCCGATCAGGATTAGGGCTTGGATCGATCGCAATCGTTGGATCGTCGGCGATGGGACCGATCTCCGCTAACCAAGATCGGTTGTTGCCGAAAGGTATCACGGCTTGGATCAATCGCAACCATCGGATCGTCGATGATCGGACCGATCGCCGTGGTCCGAGATCGGTTGTGGTTGATCGGGATTAGGGCTTGGATCGATCGCAACCATCGGATCATCGGCGATCAGACCGATCGCCGCGGTCCGAGATCGGTCATGGCTGATCGGGATTGATCAGGGCTTGGATAGATGGCAACCCTCGGATCGTCGGCGATCGGACCGATCGCCACGGTCCAAGATCGATCATGGTCGATCGCGATCAGGGCTTGGATTGATCACAACCGTCGGATCATCGGCGATCGGAACGATCGCCGCGGTCTAAGATCGGTCGTGGTCGATCGGGATCGATCAGGGCTTGGATCGATCGCAACCATCGGATCATCGGCGATCAGACCAATCGCCGCGGTCCGAGATCGGTCGTGGCCGATCATCGATCAGGGCTTGGATCGATCGCAACCGTCGGATCGTCAGCGATCGGACCGATCGCCGGTCCGAGATCGTTCATGGTCGATCGGGATCGATCAGGGCTTGGATCGATCGCAACCGTCGGATCATCGGTGATCGGACCGATCGCTGTGGTCGAGATCGGTCGTGGCCGATCGGGATAAGGGATTGGATCGATCGCAACCGTGGATCATCGGTGATCGGACCGATCACCGCGGTCCGAGATCGGTCGTGGCCGATCATCAGGGCTTGGATCGATCGCAACCGTCGGATCGTCGGCGATCGACCGATCGCCGCGGTCCAGATCGGTGTGGGATCGGATCAGGGCTTGGATCGATCGCAACCGTCGGATCATCGGCGATCGGACCGATCGCCGCGGTCCGAGATCGTCGTGGCCGATCGGATCAGGGCTTGGATCGATCGCAACCGTCGGATCATCGGCGATCGGACCGATCGCCGCGGTCCGAGATCGGTCGTGGCCGATCGGATATCAGGGCTTGGATCGATCGCAACCGTCGGATCGTCCGATCGGACCGACGAGATCGGTCGTGGCCGATCGGGATCAGGGCTTGGATCGATCGCAACCATCGGATCGTCAGCGATCGGACCGATCGCCGCGGTCCGAGATCGATCGTGGCCGATCGGGATCAGGGCTTGGATCGATCGCAACCGTCATCGGGATCGATCGGAGACCGATCGATCGCAACCGTCGGATCATCGGCGATCGGACCGATCACCGCGGTCCGAGATCGGTCGTGGCCGATCGGGATCAGGGCTTGGATCGATCGCAACCGTCGGATCGTCGGCGATCGGACCGATCGCCGGTCCGAGATCGGTCGTGGCCGATCGGGATCGATCAGGCTTGGATCGATCGCAACGTCGGATCGTCGGCGATCGGACCGATCGCCGCGGTCCGAGATCGGTCGTGGCCGATCGGGATCATCAGGGCTTGGATCGATCGCAACCGTCGGATCGTCGGCGATCGGACCGATCGCCGGTCCGAGATCGGTCGTGGCCGATCGGGATCAGGGCTTGGATCGATTGGATCGATCGGACCGATCGAGATCGGTCGTGGCCGATGGATCGATCGGGATCCGATCGGACCGATCGCCGGATCGGCCGATCGGGATCAGGGCTTGGATCGATGCAACCATCGGATCGTCGCGATCGGACCGATCGCCGCGGTCCGAGATCGGTCGTGGCCGATCGGGATCAGGGCTTGGATCGATCGCAACCGTCGGATCGTCGGCGATCGGACCGATCGCCGCGGTCCGAGATCGGTCGTGGCGATCGGGATCGAGGGCTTGGATCGATCGCAACCGTCGGATCATCAGCGATCGGACCGATCGCGCGGTCCGAGATCGGTCGTGGCCGATCGGGATCAGGGCTTGGATCGATCGCAACCGTCGGATCGTCGGCGATCGGACCGATCGCGGTCGAGATCGGTCATGGCCGATCGGGATCGATCAGGGCTTGGATCGATCGCAACGTCGGATCGTCGGCGATCGGACCGATCGCCGCGGTCCGAGATCGGTCGTGGCCGATCGGGATCAGGGCTTGGATCGATCGCAACCATCGGATCGTCGTGATCGACCGATCGGTCCGAGATGGCCGATCGATCATCGATCGCAACCGTCGGATCGTCGGCGATCGGACCGATCGCCGCGGTCCGAGATCGGTCGTGGCCGATCGATCAGGGCTTGGATCGATCGCAACCGTCGATCGTCGATCGACCGATCGCCGGTCGAGATCGGTCGGCCGATCGGGATCAGGGCTTGGATCGATCGCAAGATCGTCGGCGATCGGACCGATCGGTCGATCGATCGTGGCCGATCAGGGCTTGGGATCGCAACCTTGGATTCGATCGACAACCGTCGGATCATCGGCGATCGGGAACGATCGCCGCGGATCTAAGATCGGGTCGTGGTCGATCGGGATCGATCAGGGCTTGGATCGATCGCAACCATCGGATCATCGGCGATCAGACCAATCGCCGCGGTCCGAGATCGGTCGTGGACGATCAGTATCGATCAGGGCTTGGATCGATCGCAACCGTCGGATCGTCAGCGATCGGACCGATCGCCGCGATCCGAGATCGTTCATGGTCGATCGGGATCGATCAGGGCTTGGATCGATCGCAACCGTCGGATCATCGGTGATCGAACCGATCGCTGTGGTTCGAGATCGGTCGTGGCCGATCGGGATAAGGGATTGGATTGATCGCAACCGTTGGATCATCGGTGATCGGACCGATCACCGCGGTCCGAGATCGGTCGTGGCCGATCAGTATCAGGGCTTGGATTGATCGCAACCGTCGGATCGTCGGTGATCAGACCGATCGCCGCGGTCCGAGATCGGTCATGGTCGATCGGTATCAGGGCTTGGATCGATCGCAACCGTCGGATCATCGGCGATCGGATTGATCACCGCGGTCCGAGATCGGTTGTGGCCGATCGGAATAAGGGTTTGGATTGATAGCAACCGTCGGATCATCGGCGATCGGACCGATCGCCGCGGTCCGAGATCGGTCGTGGCCGATCAGGATCGATCAGGGCTTAGATCGATCACAACCGTCGGATCGTCAGCTATCGAACCGATCACCACGGTTCGAGATCGGTCATGGCCGATCGGGATCAGCGCTTGGATCGGTCGCAACCATCGGATAGTCGGCGATCGGACCGAACATCGTGGTCCGAGATCAGTCGTGGCCGATCGGGATCAGGCTTGGATCGCTCGCAACCGTCGGATCTTTGGCGATCGGACCGATCACCATGGTTCGAGATCGGTCGTGGCCAATCCGGATCAGCGCTTGGATCGATCGCAACCGTCAGATCATCGACGATCGGACCGATCGCCGCTAACCAAGATCGGTTGTGGCCGAAAGGGATCATGGCTTGGATCGATTGCAACCATCGGATCGTCAGCGATCGGACTGATCGCCGCGGTCCGAGATCGGTCCTGGCCGATCGGGATTAGGGCATGGATCGATCGCAACCGTCGAATCGTCGGCGATCGGACAGATCACCGTGGTCCGAGATCGGTCGTGGCTGATCGGGATCGATCGGGGCTTGGATCGATCGCAGCCATCGGATCATCAGCGATCGGACCGATTGCTGCGGTCCGAGATCGGTCCTGGCCGATCGGGATCAGGGCTTGGATCGATCGCAACCATTGTATCGTCAGCGATCGGACCGATCGTCGAGGTCCGAGATCGGTCGTGACCGATCGGGACCGATCAGGGCTTGGATCGAGCGCAACGGTCGGATCGTCGGCGATCGGATCGATCGCCGCGGTCCGAGATCGGTCGTGGCCTATCGGGATCAATCAGGGCTTGGATCGATCGCAACCGTCAGATCGTCTGTGATCGAACAGATCGCTGCGGT